>OY747717.1:42106999-42366999 GCA_963556495.2 Valencia hispanica
GAATATTCCAATGTAACTAGGATTTAGTTACATTTTCTCTGTCAAGTGAATGTATCTAGGGCAAGATGACAAGTTAGGGGAAGCAAGGTTATTGTTCCAGCTTAATGTTCCTGATAAAGATGTGTCAGATCACCAGAGAGGCAGACGCCGGGAAGGAAAGATATCTACGGACAGTCTGATCTGGGAAGTGCTGCTTCATGCTTTACTATCAGACTGGCCTGAACCAGTTTTCCAGAAGCTGACATGAAGATTGGAGAAGACGTGCTGGAGAGATAAACAGTAAATGCTGAATACTATTTAAACTCTTAGTCAGAAAGATTGAGGAGGGCGATGTAAGAGTAATCTCTGTCCCCTCCATGTTCTAGTCAGACATGTTTGAATTAAATGCTTAAACGCCTTCTGGGACTCAGTCTTCTTTTATTTTGGGAACCCTGAAGTATTTTCTGCCATTACACCGTTTTACATTTTGCAGCATTATATCAACCAGGAAGCAGCTGAACAGAAACTCATAAACTCAGCTCATTGTCATGATGCTAACATTCTCGTTACTAATACTACAGAAATTACTTGATACTATTATCTTTTAATAATTTTAATCATTATTTATATCAAAATATTAATTATATATAACAACCCTAAAGTAACCTACGTGATAGCAAGCCATGTTAAGTCACAGAAGGGGGTCAGCACAGATGTAGGACAGCACAATGTTACCTGGCAGCAAGAAGGTCCGGGGTTCGAATCTCGACCTGGGGTTTTTATGCATGCACTTCTAATTTTCTCCCTGTGTGTACGAGGGTTCTCTCTGGGTACTCCAGCTTCCTCCCACAGACCCAAAGCCTAACTGGTATATGATTGTTTGCATGCATGGTAGCGTGTCTCTGTGTTGGCCTGTGACAGACTGGCGACCTCTGACCCCCAGAACTCTGCTAGGACCAGTGGGTACAGACGATGGATGAATCCACAGATGCTGAAGTGCATAGTGCAGACAGGGCATCAAATTTGCATGGAGTCAATAGCTACAGACCTCCAGAGCTCATGTTGCCTTCAGATTAGCTCAGATAATTAATGGATTGGGTTTCCATGGCAGCTGCGTCCAAGTTTTACATCACCAAGTGTAATACAAAGCATCTGATGCAGTGCCAAGTGCGTCAGTTTGTTTTTAAAAACAAAGCGTTGCTGGCTTTTGCGGCTTTGAAGCTTGAAAAGCAGCACGGGGAGCCTAAGCCCCGCCCTTCTAATTCCAGTCCATGGGTCCCCTACTGCCAAAAAAATGAATGAGCGTCAAAGGAGCGATAAAAGTTATTTTCTGATCCCGTTTGAAATGCGCCATAGATTGAACATATGATATATGAATTTTAAAGACACATATTGATGCAGAGAAAACGCTAATTTTCGACCGACGGCAAAAGTTACTTTAGGTTTTGTGTAAAAACACATAGTTGTCTACAACTGAAGAAGAAGAAGGAGAAAAATGGTCGTGAGATTAGCCGGCTTCGCCCCCTTCCTCCACGACGAAGGAAGGAGCATTAAACGTAGAGAAAACCACCATAAATGTGGAAAGTGGCAGCTATGCTGAGGGAGAAATAGTCTCGGAGACCAGATCAGACCAGATAGATCTTTATTGTCCCACAATGGGGAAATTCTCTGTGTTGCAGCAGCACAGTGGATAGTTGGAAAAGAATAAATAATTCTAATAACAATAATAATGTAAAAAATACATACAATAAATAAACAATATATGAACAATATTAAACTTAGTCCTTGGCGTGTGTGTGTGGTCTACAAGGAGCAGTGCTGGTGTTAAACAGTCTGACTGCAGCAGGAAGGAAGGACCTGCGATATCTCTCCTTCACACATTTAGGGTGAAGGAGTCTATCACTGAAGGAGCTGCTCAGTGCAGTGATGGTGTCCTGCAGGGGGTGGGAGTCATTGTCCATCAGTGATGATAGCTTTGCTACCATCCTCCTTTCTCCCACCTCCTGCACTGTGTCCAGAGGGCAACCCAGGACAGAGCTGGCCTTCCTGATGAGCTTGTCCAGTCTCCTCCTGTCAGCAGTAGACATGCTGCTGGTCCAGCACACCACCCCAGAGAAGATGGCGGATGCCACCACTGCGTCATAGAAGGTCTTCAGGAGTACCCCCTGCAAACCAAAGGACCTGAGCTTCCTGAGCAGATGGAGTCTGCTTTGACTCTTTTTATAAAGCGCCATGGTGTTCTGGGCCCAGTCCAGCTTACTGTTCAGGTGAACAACCAGGTACTTATAAGACTCCACTCTCTCTATCTCCATTCCCTGGATGTTCACCGGTGTTGGGGGGGGGGGGGGGGGGGGGGGACTGCTCCTGCGCAAATCCACCACCAGTTCTTTTGTTTTCCCTGCATTGATCTGGAGGTGGTTCCTCTGACACCAGCCCACAAAGTCCTGGATCAGCTCTCTGTACTCCCTGTCATCGTTGTCTGTGATGAGGCCGATGATGGCAGAGTCGTCAGAGAACTTCTGCAGGTGACAGCTAGCAGAATTGTGTCTGAAGTCTGCAGTGTGCAGGGTGAACATATATGCGACTTCTAATTTGTAGGCATTTTAATTGCTAATTTTTACAATCAAATAAATCCCAAATCACTTGACAAACAGTCGAAACGCACATCATAAGTTGTCATTTAAATTGATTGGTACATCATATGTGTGATTCAGGATGTAAGACAAAGCAGACCAGAAAATAACTTTCATCACTCCATTGACTTCCATTCATTTTTTGGGGGGCCAGGGGACCCATGGGCCAAAAGGAAGGGGAGGAGACTTAGGCTCCCCATACAAGTTCCTGCTCTCCCTTAGAAGAGTCACTGGCCGTAGATTCTGTTAGCAGGAGCCGGGCTGCACAGAGTCACATCTGTTGCTGGCAAAAGTGCAACGCTGTTATGCTTCTGTGTGGAAACTTGATACGCCTCTGTGCCGTAGGCTACCGAAAAATCTGAATACTGATACATGTACCTTCACACCCCTAATAGGAACATCAGTGAGGCCCCTCGTACCCATCAGCCACATATTTTGAGATGTGATGTCACATCGCTATGCTCTATTTTTACTTAGAATGTTTATAGAAATCACTTTTCCACAAACTACCATTTTGATATTTATTGTTGGAATATAAATGCTGAACAATCCTGAAAAGAACCAAAACAGAAGTGTTTTCTTTACGCAGAAGTCCTTTCAGAATCATGACACAAATCACAGTCTTCACACAGCTTGTGCATAGAAGAAGAAATCCAGGCAGGAAACAAACAGCAAGTGAAGAAAGTTCTGTTTACCCCGTGAACGTCCTGAACAGTGAGGCTGTAGAAGGGGACAGTAAATGACATTCATCATCTTATGAGGCTCATAAACAAAATGAGGACTGTTTGGCCGCCCTCGCCCCAGCGTCTCATTACAGCGTCTGTCTCTCGGTGGCGTGCTCAACATGCTGCTGTGTGCATGCGGAGCACAT
Source organism: Valencia hispanica (assembly GCA_963556495.2). Lineage (NCBI taxonomy): Eukaryota > Metazoa > Chordata > Actinopteri > Cyprinodontiformes > Valenciidae > Valencia > Valencia hispanica. The sequence goes on from OY747717.1 coordinate 42,110,483, forward strand.
GCATGTGGTTGAGGGTGGAGTCCACGGGTGTGATGAGCAGAGCAGGAGAGGGTGCCAGCTTTATGCAGACATAATTAATCTGCTGAACACACATATACACACAGACAGACGCCTGTTTAATTACTGTTGAGTCTTTGTTGTTTTACACAGAAGATTCATATGTGATCGGGCAACACAGCAGCTGTCGTTTGCAGGCCTCCAGATATTCAGCAAATACAACATCCTGCTCCAAACTGACAGCTGAAACGGCTTGGAGCATGCTCCGTGTCTGTACAAGCAGAGGAAGATGGAATTGCTGCAAGTTCTGTAGAGCGACTGATTCAAGAGGAGCAGACATGCAGGGTGTGGAGATAATATGATGTTGCATGAACTGTGGGTGACAACAGGCCTCTTTGATCTCAAAACATAACTTTGAATTGACGTCAGACAACTGTGTTCGAGGACATCACCAGACGCTTTTCAACCTTAATGATTGGCAGCATAGAGCATTACATACAGTGGATACATAAACTCTCCACACCCTTGTTAAAAATGTCAAGGGTTTTTTAATGTAAAAAAATCAGGATGAGTATTAATAGTGTCCTTTTTTCCACCTTCAAAGTTGCTGATAACCTGAAAAATTCAACTGAAAAAAAGCTTTTCAAAGTAAAACAATTCTGAATAGGATTCTGCTGGTCTAGTAGGTTTTTCCTGATGTTTTCAGAGCTCTGGTTTTGACCAGAAAGCATAATCAAGTGGGATGAAACATGGGGCCAAATTGACATTACCAAGAGCTTGATGTCCCTCCAAGATTAAGGAAAAAGTAATCTTCATCTGGGCTACGGTAGGGTGGGTGGCAACATGGAACCTTTTTCCCACGAGGAAAACATCCAAAGTAGGAAAAAGTGTTCTGGTCTGATTAACCATAGTTCCTCACAGTGCATCAATAAAGGAACACTCATGAAGCATGATGGTTTTGAGCTAAAACTGGAGCCTTAGTCTTCCTAATACCAGTCAGTGCCAACATAAAATGTTCAGGCATCAGCTAGAAAGCTACTGATGAAGAGCAACTTATTCCCTCAGTAGAACAACGACCCAAAGCATAGATCCATATCCACAGAATGGCTTTAAATCCACTTTCTACAACACATTCTAGGTTGTGCAGTTGTTTATACAGAGACATCACATTTCTAGAACTGTCCAGCTATTTAGCAACAGGAAATGTGCAGCATTCTTCATATAGAATGAATGTGTGCTGCTTATTTTTGGTTAATCTAATAAATCCAGTGGTGTCACCAGAAGAAGACAACTTTCATATATTCCTTTGTCTTCATAAACATATTGTGGTCTCCACACCATGTGAGACATCTGGAGATAATCTTTTGTCACAGGATTTAGGATAACAGCACCATATTTCTTGTCAAACTATCTCTGTCTGGTGAAGTAAATGTTGTAGGGTGTGTGTTTTAAGACAATATTTGCTCATTCTTACTTTGAAGTAACAATCAGTGATCGTATTAACCGAAAATTTTCCCGTATTTGACAGTTTTTTTTTAAACGGTGAAGGAAAAATATGAAGGCCATCCGTTAGTTTGACAGATTAGTATTCACACCACTGACCACTTGGTAAAAATGTGCAGACATTTTCGACTTTATACGCGGAGTACAGGTAACTAAATCAAACAAAAAAGATTCCCGGGACAGCATCTGAGTATCATCTCAGACACTACACTCAATGGATCTCAATAACTGGGAGCTGACGTTGAAGAGTTACTGAGGCTTTGGAGTGAGTCACTCCAAAGAGCCCAGTGTTGTGCCAACCACCAGTGCATGCTGCGGGAGTTCCTCCCACTGCAGCGATAGCTTGTGGGTCAGAAAATGACTCGTTCAGAGTATTTCCGACTTTTATCACTTAAATCTGAGAAATGTTCCTTCATTTTAAAACTTTGGCTAGAATAGGACAAAATCCCATACTTCATGACAATAACCTCTGCAGCAATCCCACAATTTGATTATTTACAAATGGGTGACAAGAGTTTGTATAGAGGTTTGTAAGACCCCACTTTTATTGATAGTCACTTCCGCTTATCGGCAAGTGAATTTGCATATTAGCTAGGGTGACCAACCGTCCTCTTTTCCTCCTCTTTTTATAAAAACCTTAATATTACCCCTGGGGTACCCCTTTTCTAATCCGAATATTTGGTCATGTAAACGCGTATCGACATATCCCCATCAAAAGGAACATTCATTTGTGTTCTGCGCATGTTCTATTCGCAAGGAATCTTGGTCTTTTGAGTAGAGGAACTTCTTGTATGTACGTAGAGAAACAGTAAGAAGAAACGGAAATGACACATATTGCGTCTTAAGGTTGTCCCTACGTCCTGACGCTAACCGTGCGTCGCCGTTTACATCGGGATATGCCAAGTGATTACAAATTCCATGTATACAGGAGTAACTTTCTCTGCTCACGTATGTAAACGGGTTATTACGAATGCTTTTAGAAACCCGAATAGTGACCTTAACCCAACCATAACCCGAATATTGGCTGCATGTGGCTTACACAGCTGTCGGTGGTGTTGTCTCACAGCCAGAAGGTCCTGGGTTTAGATCTGTGCCAGGCCGAAGCCTTTCTGGGTGGAGTTGATCCAACTCTCCAGACAAGCACATGAAAACATCATCAGTGAAACAAAGGAAGGGGACTGAATAGAACTTGCCTGGCTGCACAGTGCACCGATAGCCTGCAAGTAGAACATTTTGAGGATTGGAGAATGTCAGTGGCCCATAAAGTCCGATAGGGGTCATTCTTAGCAAATGGGGACACAAATGTCCCCCCGCGTTACTGGACATTTTCATATATATATTAATGAATGTTTTTAATGGACAGTTATTATAATATTTACATTTTCTAAGAGCTCAACTGTCCCTCACCTTGCCCCTGTAAATATATTTTAAGAAGGTTTTAATAAACACACTGTATATAAAACACACACTCTGATTTAAGACTAAATGGTAATGTCCACACAATTGTTTTATAAGAAAATAGGGAATTCTATGAAATTTGGTCAGATGTTTAAGATATTTGATTTTGCCAGTTCTTGTTCTGCAAATAACCACAAAGATATGCAAAATATTTATTCATTTTATTTCATGAACATAAAAAAAACACAGCACACAGGTAACAATGTTGGTAACGGGTGGACAACATTTAAAAGGACAAATGGCTGTTCATGAAACCCTTGAACAACAATATATTTGAAAGGCAACTCACCCCCACCCCACCCCACCTTCAATCATGAAATGTATTACACAATAAAATAATAGCATGAACATTTTTATTTCATATATTGCAAAGCTATGAAGCAGACCAGCAACCCAGGTGTTTTTCAATGAAATTCCACACCGTCTTCTCCAGTTGCTTGGATCTAGGCATGGGCCGGTATGAGATTCTGACGGTATAACCGTAGGCAAAAATATCACAGTTTCACGTTATTATGATTACACCTCTAAAAGGTGTATTTTGAGTGTCTGTATTTAAAAAAAAAAAAAAAAACACTTTTTAGTGAGGCAGATATGGTAACTAACTAGCATGCTAAGATAAATCATCATTTGCATGCTAGTTACCATGTCTGCCTCAGTTTTAAAAAAAGTTACTAAAGGATAGAGATGAAGAAAAAATAAGATATGGTAGTTAAGGTAACAAGCTCATTTCACTAATGTCCAGGGGTGAAAGTAGTTTTAAATTCTTGCTGGTACTATTACCAAAACCTTCATCTCTCTCTCACTTCATGCATTTTAAAATAGCAAATAGTCAAAACCCAAACAAAAACATTTCAATATTTTACTGTAGGCTACCTGTAGGCCTACGGTTAGGGGTTAGTTGACAAGAATTAAAAACAACTGGCGATATTGTAAAATGATAAAATGATGGTTTGGTATAAATTTACCTTGGAGTATGACCATTTAATTCTGTGGATTTGAAGAAGTTTGGCCAAGGAATAAAAAAAGTTACCAGGGGGATACATATTCTGGTGGACTGAATTATTGTGCCTGATATAAATTGTATCCCCCCCCCCCTAAAAAGGGCTGTGAGTATCCCATCTTCAAGAAGTTTAATATATTTCTACCTTGGATTATGACCATTCAATTATGTGGATTTGAAAAGGTTTGGCCAAGAAATTAAAAAGTTACCTGGGGGATACATATTCTGACAATGATCGTGCCTGAAATAATTTGTATCCCCTTCTAAAAATAACTGAGTATCCCATCTTCAAGTGGTTTGATATATATTTACCTTGTAGTATGACCATTTAATTCTGTGGATTTGAAGAAGTTTGGCCAAGGAATAAAAAAGTTACCTGGGATACAGATTCTGGTGAACATAATTATAATCCCTGATATAATTTATACCTTGTAATTTTGACAAGGAGGACTTCCAGCCTGAATTATTTCTCTTCACCCACCAGAGAGAAATATCAAAATACCTGTAGGAACATGCAAAAAATAGTCAGCAGAAACAGGTTGGAATGCTTTTTTTTTTTTACATCACTAAAACGTTTTCTATAAATGTTTGAGAATATAAATGATGTCCTACAAGCCATTTCTCTTTTCAACCGCAGCAATTTCCTAATGTTGTGAATCTGTTCACATATTTGGCAATAAAACCTTCCCTATTCTCATTCTCTTTTACTTTGTTATAGTAATTTATTATAACACTAAAATAAACAGCATTTTTCAGTGTTGAACTCAGGAAGGTGGATTTTTGTTTCTAGCAGACAGATCTTTGGGCGACATTAAACAATGAAAGAAAATAGTATTTTTATAGGAGATTGTGAAAGAGTCGTTAACTTGCCGAGAACAATTTATATTGAGTGTAATTTTTATATAAATCGAGTTTACACAGACGTGACCGTTTTCTTATTAAGCCAACCGTGCGACACCACGTTAGAAAAATAAATCTATTTATTTCTGTGGTAACCCACAAACAGAACGATGAAGTAAAGACACTTGGTTTTCACTTTTTCAAAGACAAAACATCACTAGTTCAATGTGTTGCTGGTTGCGATTGTGGCGGAGTCATGTGGAACAGCGCTTTCTTCTACGTGCGCGCTCCCGACGCAGGGGGATACAATTCGGGGATAATAATCCGCACGACACCGGCATTAGCTCATAAGAAGTTTCTTATCTGAGCTTTTCTGTATGGTTAAAAAACAAAACAACAATTCAGAAACAATTCGGTATGAGTTAAAAGGAATTTTAAATAGACTGGTTCTGAATGAGGACAGGCAGACGCACTCCCATCTTCCCGGTACTGCGTACCACCACAGAATCTTTTAACGGTACGCAGTACCGGACCGTACCGGCTTACTTTCACCCCTGCTAATGTCAGATGCTAATACGCTCGTTCCTTCCCAGACAGCATTAACTTTACCTTGAATTTAGCATAAAACAATGGGTGCTGCTCCCGAACATGCGCTATCAGATTCGATGGTTTGCCTCCTCCAACTGCCACTGTTCTCAAGCACGTTTTGCACATCGGGCGACCTTCTTCTTCGAAGCCGTGAACGTCTGGCTTTTTACGGTAGCCAAAGTATTCCCAAACATCTGCTTAGAGACGGTGGTAAAAGTTCTGGGGGCTCGTCTCCTTCAGCCATCACACAGCCTGCAGCGCTGCCCGTTCGTCACTCGCAACAAACACGCTTTACGCTGCAGCTTCACACAGCATGAGGGAGAGGGGCCTTTACTTTCTCCCTGACGAGACGTCACATAAATAAATAAAAAGCTTATACCGCAGGGACGGTTTGATGGAAAATTTTAGTGGTTTTGAAACCTTGACTTTTTCATACCACGGTATACCTTGAAATCGGTAACCGGCCCATGCCGACTTGGATCTCTTATTCAAAGGTTGTGGCTCTTTCATGAAGCACATTGTGTGCTTCATGAATGAAGCACACAATCTGATCCTCTCTATACCAGCTAATGTCATCTCGTAGAGTCGGCCAGCAGAACTTATTTGTGCCGTTCTTGTGCATGTATTTTACTTTTACATCTACCTTAACCTCCATAATAACTCATAGGCATCACCATCATAATTCACAATGCACCACTGCCCAATGTGTGCCCTGGTAATGACCTCAGGTCGAGATGGTTCTTCATGGCAATGTGGGGTTGTCTCTCCTATCATGCTCACCTCTTTCAGCCCATAGCATGCACAATCCAGTATACCTCTGTCAGTCTGACAATGGCATGTGATGCCTAAATAAAAATAAAAATACATGTCAGCCACTGATCATCACCAAATCACCCCATTTTATGTACAGCCAGGAGTAACAGGAGGGGACAGTAACGCAGGGGGACAAATTATGCTAAAGTCGGCCATTTATACTCATGTAATGAACAACAGGCTGGCACATGGTGACTACACAAGAAGATTTTGTGTATATTAATTAGCTAAATCTTCAAAATCACAAAAAAATATCAGTTTCCAATATAAATCTGAGTAACGTAGGGGACATGTTATGCTTGACCGCATTAGTAAGCGACTCTAAAACAATAAAAAAAAGTGTTGATTAAAGAGAGATACTCACTCTGCTCTTTGTAGTTGCTTTCCCTCCAAAAATGTATCCTACTTCCTGAGTGTCAGATGACTAAAGGAATAGTCAGGGGGCGTGTCCAGAAGGATTTTCATCAAAGTAACGTGGGGGGACAGTGAACTCAGGGACAGACCATATTTCAAGATTTTCAGTATTAAAATATATTTTAAATGTAACAAATAGCATGTGGTGAGATGTATTATCAATAGTTATTTGCAATTATTATTAAAAACATAAAAAATATTAGACTTTAATGCTTATATTTGCAACTGAAGTAAAACAAAACTGACCGGGGACATGGCATTTTAGAGTACATGCACCACAGTCAGATTAATTATTTAAGAATTAATAAAACCTGATGGCATAAACCTTGTATTAAGTAATGGAAAAGGGTTTCATTTAGTAAGAAAGCTTAAAAAAATAAGTAACAACTCATTTTTTTCACAACTTATACTTGATTATATCATGGGGACACAAATAGCACCATTTGCTAAGAATGACCCATAGGCAAAGATGGTGTTAAACATGACTCCTCTGCTTCACCCAGTCAGTCTGTGTAGGTCCTTGTCTTTTCTCTCATATGTGTCCTAAAAGTCTCCATCCTGGTCAAACATCTCTGAACTGGTTAGACTGTCTGTGCTGGAGACCTCACCTACACACTAGATTCTGCAGCCAGTTAGCAGCTCCACATAGCTTTCATACTAACATACCAACTGCTTATGGCTCTCATCCATCCAAGCTGGAAAATATACACAGCAAGCGACAAACAGGAAGTGAGGCAGGAGACTGTAAACCTTCCAGAGACTTTGTTTCAACCATCACAGAGCAGAAAGCACGTCAAGTAAGAGGGAAGTAAAGTTTAAAGGAGGAAACGTCCCAGGTTTGGCCTGGGTAATTCATAAGATACAGCAGGGTGGAGGGGAATAATGACTCACCTGTATCATACAAGCTCCACATATTACAGTTCAGCATGAAAAGTGATGGTTTAACATCCTGATGTATGATGCTGGCTCTGAACAAGGCCGCTTTATTTCTGAATATTTAACAAAAGCAATATTTTAAATAGTCATTAGTTGCAGTAGTGATTTAGTAGCTGCACTCACACTCTAAAGTAAACATGCAACAAAATTGAAGATAATCTGATAATATTGATATCCCATATTAATACTGCGTCGCGTATTAATACGGCGTCGTGTGGCACAGTGGTTAAGGCGCGCGCCCCATGTTCAGAGGCCTCAGTCCTCGATGTGGTTGTCTGGGGGTTCGCTTCCACCCCGCGGACATTTGCCGATGTCACTTCTTAACTTCACGCCCCCTTTCTGTACTGTCCACTTTACAATAACGGCCACTGTGGCCACAAAAACTTTAAAAAATAAATAAGTATATATTTCCCTACACTTTAAACATTGTGTAAAAGCGACCACTCCATCAACATTGCTTCTCTGCTTCAGTTAAACACACCATTGTCCTGCGCTGCATCACTTTCACATGACCTAGCAAATACCACATGGCCAACCGCCCCTGAAACATAAATGGCAACAAGATAGAAATAAACATGGGTTGTTAATATCGTCCCAGTTTTACTTATTGGACCGACACCAATTTGTTTAAAAAAAATTACTAACTACTAACTAACTATCGGCCAATACTGAGGTTGATGCCGATGTATTGTGCATCCAAGCTCTAAAGCAAACTTTAATGTCTGAAAATATGCAGTTTAAATACCAAAGAAGCTTCCAGTGTGTCCACACACACACACACACACACACACACATATCTGACCTTCATGGAATAGTGCAATAAGAAATACCAACAACCTTCAACATTATAAGAGCAATAAAGATAGCCATGAGAAGTTCTATGTAAAGGAAAAAGGAAACTAAGGAACTTACACTTTGCATCACCCTAAAAACAACGGAGGATGCTGAAGACTCAAGACTGGGGAGGAGCTTCAACTTCCAGCAGGACAACACAAAACATACATCCACAATTACAGTGGAATAGTTTACATCAAAACATAAACAAGTGTTAAAATGGCATTATCACGGTCCAGATCTGAATCAAACTGAGAGTCTGTTGACAGTCTCCATGCAATCGGACTGAACCTGAGCCGCTCAGAGTAAAGCTAGTAGAGAAATCCTATATAAGACCTGCAGCTCGAACTGCAGTGAAAAAGAAGTTTTTACTTTTCTGATTCTGATTAATTTAAAAAAATTATTGAAAACCATGCATCATTGTCCTTCCACTTCACAATTCTGCACTACTTTGTTGGTCCGTCTGGTAAAATCCATGAAAATACATTAAGGTTTCTGGCCATGAAAACGGATGATTAATACATTTTAAAGACAACAGGTTATTATAACTTATGATTATTGGTTATTGCTGTAACGAATCATCTATGTACTTTAAATCTGTTGATTTCGAGCAGGTAACGGTATTCCCTGAACATCTGGACTGTTTGGGGCTTTCAGACTTCCTGACGGAGCAGAGAACAGGCAGCAGCTCCACTGTGGCCTGACTGCAGCTGACAGATCAGATCACCCTGTAGTACAAAGATCTTCTGACTGACTGATGATCACTGATCTGGTTCGGTTCGCTGACAGACCTACCCGAATGAGCAGATCCAGAATCCAACACTAAGTCCGTCCGTCTGTACAACCATAAGGTAGGAACTTTTCAGGACTTCTGCGAAAGTCATGAAAAACCCCAAACCTGCAGCAGCGATAAATCCCTTGATTTATTTCCGTCCAGCTGACGGTAAATCCCGGCGGAGTAAAACCAGCCGCTCTGCTTCCTCAGGCGAACACCGGCATGGGAAAATCGCCCTTCATAGACAGAGTTGTCTCAATAAATAATGTAACCCAAAAGAAACGCCCACAGTGGGCGTGTCTTCCCCCACCCCTCCACCCGCATCTCCATTATTTCTATCGGGACCTCCCTGTCCGCGGTATTTCTGCTGTTGTGAGGACACACGTGTTTTTCTTCAGCAACTTTGTGGGCCGACTTCAATGATATTCAGAGACAGAAACAAACAAATCTGATAGATAATAATACTTGTATAAGTGTGCACACATTTAAATCATTTGTTGAGCCACTTTTCTTTCGATTTTTGTTTTGTCTGGTAAACATTGGTTATGGTGAATTTGATTTTTTGTAAATATAATTTAGCTGTTCTAGTTGGATTTTGTTGATCTAATTTTTCAGCATCAAATTGAGTCCATGCAACCCAAAGATAGAGTGACTTCATGAGATAAAGGTTCCCTTTCTTCAGTGAGCTAACCAGAAATCAGAGCTAAATCTATGGGGTCACCTGAAGAGGACTGTGGATGAGCGATGTCCTCACAGCCTGACAGATTTGGAGATTTTTATTTTTTGCAAGGCAGAGTGACCAAAACAATGTACAGGTCCTTCTCAAAAAATTAGCATATTGTGATAAAGTTCATTCTTTTCCATAATGTAATGATAAAAATTAAACTTTCATATATTTTAGATTCATTGCACACCAACTGAAATGTTTCAGGTCTTTTATTGTTTTAAAACTGATGATTTTGGCATACAGCTCATGAAAACCCAAAATTCCTATCTCAAAAAATTAGCATATTTCATCCGACCAATAAAAGAAAAATGTTTTTAATACAAAAAAAGTCAAACTTCAAATAATTATGTTCAGTTATGCACTCAATACTTGGTCGGGAATCCTTTAGCAGAAATGACTGCTTCAATGCAGCGTGGCATGGAGGCAATCAGCTTGTGGCACTGCTGAGGTGTTATGGAGGCCCAGGATGCTTCGATAGTGGCCTTAAGCTCATCCAGAGTGTTGGGTCTTGCGTCTCTCAACTTCCTCTTCACAATATCCCACAGATTCTCTATGGGGTTCAGGTCAGGAGAGTTGGCAGGCCAATTGAGCACAGTAATACCATGGTCAGTAAACCATTTACCAGTGGTTTTGGCACTGTGAGCAGGTGCCAGGTCGTGCTGAAAAATGAAATCTTCATCTCCATAAAGCTTTTCAGCAGATGGAAGCATGAAGTGCTCCAAAATCTCCTGATAGCTAGCTGCATTGACCCTGCCCTTGATAAAACACAGTGGACCAACACCAGCAGCTGACATGGCACCCCAGACCATCACTGACTGTGGGTACTTGACACTGGACTTCAGGCATTTTGTTATTTCCTTCTCCCCAGTCTTCCTCCAGACTCTGGCACCTTGATTTCCGAATGACATGCAAAATTTGCTTTCATCCAAAAAAAGTACTTTGGACCACTGAGCAACAGTCCAGTTCTGCTTCTCTGTAGCCCAGGTCAGGCGCTTTTGCTGCTGTTTCTTGTTCAAAAGTGGCTTGACCTGGGGAATGCGGCACCTGTAGCCCATTTCCTGCACACGCCTGTGCACGGTGGCTCTGGATGTTTCTACTCCAGACTCAGTCCACTGCTTCCGCAGGTCCCCCAAGGTCTGGAATCGGTCCTTCTCCACAATCTTCCTCAGGGTCCGGTCACCTCTTCTCGTTGTGCAGCGTTTTCTGCCACACTTTTTCCTTCCCACAGACTTCCTACTGAGGTGCCTTGATACAGCCCTCTGGGAACAGCCTATTCATTCAGAAATGTCTTTCTGTGTCTTACGCTCTTGCTTGAGGGTGCAATGATGGCCTTCTGGGCAGCAGTCAGGTCGCCAGTCTTACCCATAATTGCGATTTTGGGTAATGAACCAGGCTGGGAGTTTTTAAAAGCCTCAGGAATCTTTTGCAGGTGTTTAGAGTTAATTAGTTGATTCAGATGATTAGGTTAATAGCTCGTTTAGAGAACCTTTTCATGATATGCTAATTTTTTGATATAGGAATTTTGGGTTTTCATGAGCTGTATGCCAAAATCATCAGTTTTAAAACAATAAAAGACCTGAAATATTTCAGTTGGTGTGCAATGAATCTAAAATATATGAAAGTTTAATTTTTATCATTACATTATGGAAAATAATGAACTTTATCACAATATGCTAATTTTTTTAGAAGGACCTGTATAGCAATACTGACATAAGGAAGGTGGAAAAGAAGCTCTAAAGCCAAAATACAATCAAAAGTGCTTCAACCAAGTATTAGTAAGAGCTAACTTTCTGATGGACAGTTACAGTTAGCTGTGGGTGACTGTGACTCAGTGGCAGTTGCCTTGGAATCAATTCCAGCTTCCTCCACTTACATATTGATTTGCAGCTGGGCAAGGCAAGAGGTCCTGGGTTCAAATTCCTCCCACAGTCCAAAAAGATAACTGTTAATTGGTCTCTCCAAAATACCCTCAGGTATGAGTGTGTACATGCATGGTTGTTTGTCCTGTCAGTCTCTGTGTTGCCCTGCGATGGACTGTTGACCTGTCCAGGGTGTTCCCCACCTCTCGCCCAATGACTGCTGGAGATAGACATCAGCCCCCCCTCAACCGTGCAAAGGGATGACGGTATAGATAATAGATGGAATTAAAATTTGTTGGTGTTCTGGCACTGAAATGTCTGTAAACATTTCAGAATCTTAATGATGTTCTGCTTTGTCCATTCCAAGATTCGTTTCATCAGTTGTGTCCAGGTTTCAACAATCTGTCTTATTTTTGTTAAGCTTTTTTACCCACATGCAGCACACAAATTCAGAGACTGAAGCAGATTTAAAAGGTTTATTGAAAAGGGGTGATTTGATGGAGGATGACAAGAACCGGAAACCTTCAAAGGGAAGAACCAGGAACGACAGCACTGGAGAGGGGTCAGTCCAGAGGTGAGCACAGTATTTGTCAGGTTGAAATGGAGAATAAATGCTAATTGGATGAATCTAACTCTTGTAGATGAGAGAGGCAGCCAGGGAGGTTAAAGGAGGGGTGTCTTGTGTGTCATGGGGATCCGCGATGGAGGAACCGGAGACAGAGGATGCAGGGCGGAGGGCAGACAGGCAGACCTTGGGGCAGGAGCGTCGACACGTAGGAGGACAGAGATGGGAGGCTGCTAGACGAATTAAGATAAAAGCATGAGCTTACACAAAAAGCTGGAAGACGGATCAGGAGGAGTTTCTTGGAGGCAAGCAGAGGAACCTTCAGGGGAGCACAGGTACTTTTACCACAAGTAAGTCCACACAGGGAAAACTTTCAGCAAGGAATTGCTCATGGCTTAACAAGCTGCAGGTGTTCCAGGAGCTCCACAGCACAGTCCCGCCCTCCGGGTGTGATGTACAGGTGTTCATCTCAGGCAGGCCCCCTGGAGGAGATCACCGGAATGGTGGAGAAAAGAGGACACAAAACAGACAAACACTCCAAACTCATCACAATATCTGACCCAAACTGTCTCCCTCAGATAAAAACTAAGTGGTTGCAATTGGCCTGTTATCACCATTGGAACTTCAGGGTAATTTTACCAGACCTTCATGGTAGGCAAGTGTCTTCATTTCACCGTCCAGCCCGAAAGGACCACTTTCTGGGTCATTTTAGGAACCAAACGAGTACCTGCCTTGGGGTATCTATTCAGAAATGGCCCGGTAGAGCTGCTGGGTGGGAGTTGTCGTTAACTCATGCTCATTAGTTGTAACTCAGTGGGAATGTCTTAGCGGATGTCCCCAAACAACCGGCATTTGTAAAATTGGAAGAGTTGCTGGCAAAGCAGTTTATAACATCATGGCAAACACAAACACAGCAACCATCCCTGCATCTTCCATTGTTGATCTTTTGTTTTTCTCTACTGCTATAGGCTCCTTTTGGTGCTGATCAGGGATGACACTCACTGCCAAAATGTTGGAGAAATGCTGATGTCTTAGCAAATTCCTTAAAGGGACAATTTTGTATGAAGACACAACGGCTGAGAGGAGCAAGCCACAGTATTTTCCCAATCCCTCCCAGAAATGTCCCATAAGTCGTCCATTGGAAACGGGTCTAATGTTTGTTAACAGTCCAGGAACCACTGATGTCCAAGTCAGCTTACTGGAAGGTCGCAATGTCACTGACCAGTGACATCCGTTGTACATCACTAAGGGGTGGGAAGGTTTTGATCAAGAACTAACTCCCTACTTCAAAGTTTTTATTTTTAAGCTTAATCGATATTTACAGCTGCCAACAAGGACAAGCCAAACACCCTCTGGAAAACAGTTTTGTAGTTAGATGAGACAATGATGATATTTGGAGGAGACAAGTTGAGGATTTCAACCCTGAGAACAGCCTTAGAACCACCAACAAGCAGTTTGGTTGCATAATGCTGTGGGTCTGTTTCATGTGACTTGCAGAGAGGGAATGGAATAGATGGTTAGCTGGTTTAAACTATTAGGTGTTCCAAAAGGACAACGATCCCCAACCCACATTAAAACCTTGTCTCAAAGTCCTGACCTCCCTTCCAAAAACTTGTGGACCATTCCTGGCAACCAACCAATTTCAATTCATTCTGTTAAAGCTGCTGTCCGGAGTATTTGAGGGAGGGAGAGAGAGATTTTTTTGAATCCCACTACCAAGGCCCCTCCCAAAACATCCCTCCCCCCTCCCTCTAGCCCCACCTCAACAATTGTGCATGCACATCACCTGTGGATTCACAGCGAGTCAAACGGGAAAAGAAGCAAGCACTATCGAGCATCACCCGATTGCATTTTGTTATGGACATTTCAGAGGTGAGCGACTTCTCAATGACTGACGCTCTCTTCCAATAAAGACTGACAACAGGAGTGGCCTGTGTGCGCTGCCCCTTCCTCACGATGTGCATGCAAGTTGATTGACAGCCGACAAGGCGGAAACTCGAATACTATTGGCTAAAAACATTTGGTGGTCAGTGTGAAATGCATAGGGGTCTATGGGACGAAGGGGGGACTTAGGAAGGATAGCAAATGTTGTGGAACACTAGCCTTTTATTATAGTGTTGAACCCCACTATCATTTTAAAGATTTATAAAACTTTGATACATAAATATATTCTCCGGACTGCAGCTTTAAGGAGAGTGGTCAAGCCTGAATTTTGTTTCAGGATGCAACTTTGAATGGGACATGTATGAATAGATTTGAGTCTTGTGTAGATTAGAAAATAAATTCAAAGCTGTGCACTAAACTCTCACTTTCAAAATCTAATGGAACAAAAGAATGGCTCAAATAAAAAGTGTTAATTTAAAAGTGTTCATTCATTAATTGCAATTAATCATTATTTTTGTTTTTTTATTATTGTTATTATAGTATTCATCTTTAGGAAGTTCATCTTGTTCAGTTCATGAATAAAACCCTTGTTTTGGGTGTGGTTCTTGGTTTCAGTTTGTTAATAAATAGTGAAAAAATAATTAACTTGAAGCTAAGAGCAGCAAAAGGTAACCCAGGAAAAGTTGGAGCACTTAACAAGCAATAAGTAATACATTTATAGTATCTGTAGGATTCATTGGGTTTGTGACAGTAAATACCAGTAGATAACATGTAACTGAGCTGCAGCTATCAGTGCTGGATCTGAGCAGGACATCCGGTATATAAACCAGCAAATATTGGTTTTGAAAGTTATTAGGATTCAACCTACTGCAATTCACCCACCTGTGAATAGTGTGTAGCCACTCCTGAAACAGTCCCTGCACATCCACATCTCAACAAAATTAAACGGCATGGATTTGATCTCCATCCACCCTAATCATTTATCATCAGGAAATTGTTTTACAACGGTTCAAAACTTATTTCAACCCTTGTCAGTCCGAGATGTTTTGCACACTGGTTTGTTGTTGCTTTGGAAACCAGCTAGACAGTTATAAAGCCATTCATGCACTCTTGCGACCATAGTCCCCTATAGCTCATAAATCTTCTAGTTAGACTCCGAGAATGGTTGTTATTGTTTATAAGACGAACTTTCAAAATTGTTTATTTCAATAGTTTCACTCAGGTGAAGACATTTC
Organism: Valencia hispanica; assembly: GCA_963556495.2. Lineage (NCBI taxonomy): Eukaryota > Metazoa > Chordata > Actinopteri > Cyprinodontiformes > Valenciidae > Valencia > Valencia hispanica. Next base: position 42,125,911 of record OY747717.1, read on the forward strand.
AAACCACCTTCTACAGCTGCAGAGGTCAAGAAAACTGTCAAATCAGACCAATAATAAAATAACTCCAGATTATTGAAGGCAGCTACATATTAAAACCTATGTGCTTTGTGCTTCCCCTTTATTGTTGGTCTCAGTTTATTTGAAATGAACCCATAGTAATTTCTAATATATATATATATATATATATATATATATATATATATATATATATATATATATATATATATATATATATATATATATATATATATATATATATATATATATATATATATATATATATATAAATATTATACAGTCTAGAATTGCGCTGCTCCGGATGGCTCCATGTTGAAGTGGCTCTGTTGGCTACATTTTGAGTTTTATTTTTTCGGACCTTAGTTCCTCTGTTTTCTTGGAACAGATTGCATTTTTTGGACCTGTATACCTGCTAGTTTTTGGTGGAAGGATTTTAGCTGCGTAACCATGGCAACTAGGTGGTTTACAGCCAGGAGCAGCTGATTAACATTGCAAAAGCTGAAATAATACCTCAACTGAAACCACAAATCCCTGAAGAGTTGAGAAGAGGGCGTGGATGCAGAGCAGGAGCAAAAAGGAGACAGAAGGAGGAAGTTCAAACCATCTCTTCCATTGATCATAATGGGCAATGTGAGATCACTGGCTAACAAGATGGATGAACTCCAAGCCTTTACAATGACTAAGCCAGAGTATCGGGGATAAAGTGTCATGTGTTTCACTGTGGCGTGGCTGCAGGATCATATCCCCAGGATCATATCCCCGACTCCAATGTCTGTCTGCCAGGCTTCCAGGCTATACGAGCAGACAGATATCTGAAGAGGAGCAGGACAAGAAAAGGAGGTGGAGTAGCAGGACTTATCAACAACAGATGTTGTCATCCAGGACATGTTACTGTGAAGGCTCATCTCTGCAGCCCAGATATTCAACTCCTGGTAGTCCTTGGATTTGTTTTATGCAAATATAAAGGATGCATACATGTCCAAACCAAGACCTCCTCTGGGACAATCAGATCACAGTCTTGTTTTTCTCTGCTCAGAATATAAATCACTTGTTCAGAGGTAACCTGTGACAAAGAGAACTGTGAGAAAATGGTCACATGAAGCTGAAGAAACCCTGCAGGGGTGTTTTGAGACCACAAACTGGATGACTCTTTGCCAAGCACATGGAGAGGACATCAATGTCATGACTGAGTGTGTGACTGACCATATAAACTTCTGTGTAGATGACATCGTCCCAACCAGAACAGTGAGCTGCTTCCCTAACAACAAACCCTGGATCACCAGTGACCTGAAGGAACTGTTAAACAAGAAAAATTTGCCTTCAGGGAGGGAGACAGGAATTATTGAGGAGTATACAGAAGCGTATCAAGAAGAGAGGTAGGAAACAAAAAGTCAAGAGAGAGGGTGAGTTGAAAATACAAGAGAGGAAAGGGAACAAAGAAAACACAGGAAAACATTGAAGTCTGCCTCCATACCCACAGGATGGCAGAGAGAGGGGAAAAAAACAAACAAAAAAAAACAAATAAGGAACATCGACAAAACAAACCAAACATTGTGAACTAAGAACTACACAACCACATCACACAAAAATGGATATAAAAATACTACAACAATGTCACAGAAAAGCTCATGTTACCGATTAATCAATCTAGTAATGATAACCTCAGCCCAAGAATATATCTGTAAACACCAGAGACCCCACATCTATGTGTGTGTGTTAGCATGCTGGTGCAGATAAGGTTTCTCCATAAGAGTGTTCGATAGCTGGTGTGAGCAGGCATCAATCCGTCTCCCAGGAATCGATGCAGACATAAAGGACCCCCAGAGCCCCAGGCGGACCCGGGCGGGGCCGACCGCATCCCTCAGGAGAGGAGCAGAGGAGAACCCCAGGGGAACGTCCAGCGGCTACTATGCAGGGGCCTGGGGGGCAGCAGTGACGAGCCCACGGGCCCCGCCAGCAACCAGCCGCACCAAGGCGGGCCGGTCCATGGACCGGGAGAGCCGGGGCCCAGGGGCGCCCCACCCCCCAACAGGGACCCGACAAGGGACCGGCCGACGACGGGCCCCCGGCAACGCCATGCGCCACCACCACCCTAGGCCAATCCGCACCGCCAACAATCCCACCGCCCCACCCGTGCCCCACGTCGGGGCGCCCCACCGATAGCCGCGGACGGACGGCATCCCCAGGCCAAGCTCAGCCAGCACCTGGACACCAAGTTGTACCAGCTCCCGAGTCCTGATCCCGCGCAACGCAGAGCGCCGACAAAACACACTTCTAAAACAAAATACAACATAGAGGACGCTGTGGAGCTTTGTTTGAGGAAAGGCCGTACCAGTTCTGATGGGGGGTTTTATCAGAGGGGTACAGTGATGTGCTATGCATTCAGCCTGGAGAGGGCACAATTTCTGGCACACTTTTGGCACCCTTTGACCTTTAGTTAGAAATATGTGCAAAATGCTAATTTTTTTACTTATTGCTGTCAAATCTGGAGTGGATAATGGTAATACTTTAGGATTTAGACCCACACTGTGTTTCAGTTCATAACTCAATTCTAAAGCCCCTTTTAAGCATGCATTTTTAGAAAATATAAACACATAAAAGACATCAAATTCAATCTTTTCCAGTTTATTCCAAATCATATTACTTGGTAACGATAGCACTTAGACAGATTCTCACTGTATTGGGGGAAACTTCAGGTTGTTTTCTTTCCAGAGAGACCCCAGCCATGTCTCTACTCCAAATGATTCAAAAACAGCTTTAATTATAATTCGGGTTATGCATTTATAAAACATTTAGGGCAAAAATTGTAGGAATGTTAAGGGGATCATGCTTTTCTTTCATGTAAAATCACAGATTTTATCAATAACTTTACAAGATCTATATTTTTTAAGAGCTGAGCAAGGACTCTGCAGATAAAGGCCCTTCAGCCTCACCTGCTTCTCGGGATGTACATGGTATGAACACATTATAAGCCTTATACTTTTTCTTGTGGTTTGGCAGTCAACAGAGCTAAAATTATTACATTTGATTGATACGATTAAAATGTAGATTGTTTTAGGGGTATCAAATCAGCCACTGTCAGACAATTACACTGACATTAAGGACCAACCAGCAGCTGTGCCTACAAGCCCGCAAGTTTTCTATGGGGACAGTGATTCAGCAGCCCCTTGTGCTCCACATGGACTTCATGGTATGACTTCATGTTATTTTCCTTACAAAATGCATTGCAGCCTTCTTAATACAATATACACTTTTTCTGCATACATTTATTAATGCAAAATGCAGTCTTGTCTTGTTTGAGACTGTGTGCTGATTTTGAGACATTTTCTATTTCAGATGTTTCACAATCAAGAGCAGCAGGACCCACTCAACCTTGGCTAGACAATTTTCTGAAAACTGTCTATGGTGAAAGGAAGAGGTCATTCAATTCTCCGTGGCTTGAATGCTTAGCAAGCAAAGATTTGGCCTATTGTTATGCCTAGAGACTCATCTCCCTGCCTAGTGCGTCAGAATCTGTTTTTACATCAGAATCAGGCTTTTCACATTGGAAAAAGGCTATGTTCAAGGATGGTGGCTTCAAGTTGCATGAATAATCTATGTCGCAGATTAATGCCATGTTGGCTTGGAATGAACACAAGAGAATAGTTCTTACAGATTCATCCATAGTGAATATGATAAAGAATACAAAAAAACAGTGGAAGAGAATTGCTGTACGATTGCAAATGTATTGCTTTTGACAGCAACACAGAATATAACACAAAGAGGTCACCATGAATCTGAGTCTGACAACAGAGGAAATTTCCTAGAAACTTGAAATGATTGCAAAAAACAATCCCATGGTAGCAAGAAAAATGAAGGGACCTGGTAATGCAAAATATACTAGCAGTACAATTCAGAATCAAAGTTTGCAGTGTTTAGCAGATATTGTGCGTGATTCCATTGTGAAGGAAGTAAAGAAGAGTGAGGTATTTTCATTTATCACAGATGAAAGGAAAGATCTGCAAAAGAAGGAGCAGCTGTCTTTAGTTGTTAGATACCACTATAACGGTGCTGTGCATGAAAGCTTTCTTTGTTTTCAACATTGTGAACAATTGGATGGGAAGGGCCTCAGTGGAATGATCATCAGTTGCTTAGAGAGCTATGGCCTTGATTACAAGTCAAACCTCATTGGGCAAGGTTATGATGAGCCCACAGTCATGAGTGGGAAACACTCAGGTGTGGCTGCAAGAATAAAAGAAGAAGCCAAAAATGCTTTTTATGTCCACTGGAATGCACACTATCTAAACCTAGTCTTAGTTGACACTGTAAAGTCAGTCCCAGAGAGTTATTGCTTCTTCTCATTTCTTGAGAAGCTTTAAGTGTACATGTCAGAATCTTAAGTGCACCAAAAGTGACTGGATGTTTAAAAGGAAATGTATAGTGGCCAGCCCAGGACTGACACACATTATGATCAACTGTAGGATGACAAAATGGAGACAGCCAAGCACCGCAATATAGCTATTGAGGATGGAAAGAAGAAGAGGCTGAAGAAATTTAGCTCTAGATTAGTTATTACTTATGTGACATGCAATATAGGCCTGCGATAGGGTAATGAGGATAAAGATGCATTCAGACAGAGACTACTCTTCCCCATTCTTGACACAATAATTGGTGAAATGGACAGTAGGTTCTCCCAAAATACTTTCAGGCTGGCCAGACTCATCCTGGTGGGCAATGTGTGTAGAATTAATGTCCAGTTCCCTTCTATATCTACAGTTGTGGCCAAAGGTTTTGAGAATGACACAAATATTAGTTTTCACAAAGTTTGCTGCAAAACTACTTTTAGAGCTTTGTTTCACTTGTTTCTGTGATGTACTGAAATATAATTACAAGCACTTTATATGTTTCAAAGGCTTTTATTGACAATTACATTACATTTCTGCAAAGAGTCTGTATTTGGAGTGTTGGCCCTTCTTTTTCAGGACCTCTGCAATTCGACTGGGCATGCTCTCAATCAACTTCTGGGCCAAATCCTGACTGATAGCAACCCATTCTTTCATAATCACTTCTTGGAGTTTGTCAGAATTAGTGGGTTTTTGTTTGTCCCCCCACCTCTTGAGGACCGACCACAAGTTCTCAATGGGATTAAGATCTGGGGAGTTTCCAGGCCATGGACCCAAAATTTCAAAATTTTGGTCCCCGAGCCACTTAGTTATCACTTTTGCCTTATGGCACGGTGCTCCATCGTGCTGGAAAATGCGTTGTTCTGTACCAAACTGTTGTTGGAAGAAGTTGCTGTTGGAGGGTGTTTTGGTACCATTCTTTATTCATGGCTGTGTTTTTGGGCAAAATTGTAAGTGAGCCCACTCCCTTGGATGAGAGGCAACCCCACACATGAATGGTCTCAGGATGCTTTACTGTTGGCATGACACAGGACTGATGGTAGCGCTCACCTTTTCTTCTCCGGACAAGCCTTTTTCCAGATGCCCCAAACAATCGGAAAGAGGCTCCATCGGAGAATATGACTTTGCCCCAGTCCTCAGCAGTCCATTCACCATACTTTCTGCAGAAGATCAATCTGTCCCTGATGGGTTTTTTTGGAGAGAAGTGGTTTCTTTGCTGCCCTTCTTGACACCAGGCCATCTTCCAAAAGTCTTCCCCTCACTGTGCGTGCAGATGCGCTCACACCTGCCTGCTGCCATTCCTGAGCAAGCTCTGCACTGGTGGCACTCCGATCCCGCAGCTGAATCCTCTTTAGGAGACGATCCTGGCACTTTCTGGACTTTCTTGGACGCCCTGAAGCCTTCTTAACAAGAATTGAACCTCTTTCCTTGAAGTTCTTGATAATCCTATAAATTGTTGATGTAGGTGCAATTTTAGTAGCCACAATATCCTTGCCTGGGAAGCCATTTTTATGCAACGCAATGATGCCTGCACACGTTTCTTTGCAGGTCACCATGGTTAACAATGGAAGAACAAGGATTTCAAGCATCACCCTCCTTTTAATATGTCAAGTCTGCCATTCTAACCCAATCAGCCTGACATAATGATCTCCAGCCTTGTGCTCGTCAACATTCTCACCTGAGTTAACAAGACGATTACTGAAATGATCTCAGCAGGTCCTTTAATAACAGCAATGAAATGCAGTGGAATTTTCATGGCAAAGAAGGACTATGCAATTAATCTGATCACTGTTCATTACATTCTGGAGTATATGCAAATTGCTATAATAAAAACTTAAGCAGCAACCTTTCCCATTTCCAATATTTATGTAATTCTCAAAACTTTTGGCCATGACTGTAGATCATAGAAATCCCTTTTCAGAAGCTCTGACTGCTTTTGGGTACATCAGTAGATCCTGTGTGAATGACAAGCTTTTCAAGTTTCGGGTGTTGATGTATGATTGTCAGGAATATTTCTGAAATGTTTCTCACAGTATTTTGGGAGCAACTGATAACACCCATGTTTTTGTGATTCGACGGGGGTAAGCCGTATTGCGTCATTTCCTGTTGTGCTCCCTGTAAGCTGTTCAGACTATCTTGAATTGATCTTGTTTTCTCTGTGCTGAGGCCTTTCTAAGTTATTTTAACACACAAGCACACTAAAACACACGTTTTGTGGTGGTGTACTTTACGTTTTGGGAACTCCTTGTGTTTCACACAGTTTTTCTTGGGGTGGTAAGGTCTCGCTAGCTCAGTTAGCTTAGCTTCATTGCGGCTATGGCTACTCTTCTCTCTTGCTCTCTCTGTCAGATGTTTAGTTACTTCCCTGCCTCCTTTAGTGATAATGGTAACTGTAATAAATATAATATTTTTGTAGCTTTGGAGGCAAGGGTATCAGAATTAGAAGCACGGCTCCGCGCTGTTGAAAAACCAGCTGATAGCCGAAGCCCATTAGCCAGCGCGGAGCCAACAAGGATAGAACCCCCTAGCTGTCCTCCGGTAGAGCCCGCGCAGCCGGGACCTCAGGCCGGCTGGGTGACTGTACGTAGGAAGCATAGTTCTAGGACCCAGCCCACGGGCCACCACCAACCGGTCCGCGTTTCAAACAGATTTTCCCCGCTCAGCGACACACCCGCTGAGAAGCAGACCCTGGTAATTGGCAGCTCCATAGTCAGAAACGTGGCATTAGAGACACCATTGACCATAGTCAAATGCTTGCCAGGGGCCAGAACGGGCGACATCAAATCCTACCTGAAACTGCTGGCTAAAGATAAGCGTAAATACAGTAAGATTGTTATTCACGCTGGCGGTAATGACACCCGGTTACGCCAATCGGAGGTCACTAAAATTAGTGTTGCTTCGGCGTGTAAGTTTGCCAAAACAATGTCAGACTCTGTAATCTTTTCTGGTCCCGTGCCTGATCGGACCAGTGACGACATGTTTAGCCGCATGCTGTCATTCCATCAATGGTTGTCTAGGCGGTGTTCTGCAAACGATGTGGGCTACATTGATAGCTGGAGAACATTTTGGGGAAAACCTGGTCTGATCCGGAGAGACGGCATCCATCCCACTTTGGATGGAGCAGCTCTTCTTTCTAGGAATATGGCCGAATTTATTAGTCCTCCAAAACACTGACAACCCAGGGTCCAGACCAGGAAGCAGAGTCGTAGTTTAACCCACCTCTCTGTTGCTTCTGTACTGTTACCCACCCATTACCCTATAGAAACAGTGTCTTGCCCACGGCCAAAATTAAATGGATTAAAAGTTAAGCCAACAAAAGCAAATCATGGAAATCTCATAAAAATAAATACAACTTTGACTGAACAGAAAAATAAATATATTAAATGTGGTTTTTTAAACATAAGATCTCTCTCCTCAAAGAGTTTGTTAGTAAATGACTTGATTTGTGATAATCACATTGATTTCCTTTGTCTCACAGAAACCTGGTTGCAGCAGGAGGATTATGTCAGTATAAATGAGTCAACTCCTTCCAGTCATTTAAATTTTCACATTCCTAGAAGTACTGGGCGAGGAGGAGGAGTTGCAACCATTTTCCGTTCTGATTTACTAATTAGTCCCAGACCAATTGATAGCTACAGTTCTTTTGAACATCTAACCCTTAATTTTCCTCATCCAAGTTGCAAAACATTAAGACCATTTTTGTTTGTGGTTTTGTATCGTCCACCAGGCCCTTACTCTCAATTCTTGGATCAGATCTCAAATTTTTTGTCTGATTTAGTATTAAATACTGATAGGGTTATTATAGTGGGGGACTTTAATATTCATGTGGATACTGAAAGTGATAGCCTAAATGCAGCCTTTAATGCTATTTTAGACTCAATTGGCTTTACTCAGAAAGTACAGAATGCACCCACTCGGGTAAACACACTTTGGACCTTGTACTGACATACGGTATTGAGTGTGAGGAAATAACAGTCCACCAACATAACCCGGTCCTGCCTGACCACTTCTTAATAACTTTTGAATTTACTTTAACTGACCATCTTAAATCTGAAAGAAAATGTCATTATAGTACAGCTTTATCAGACAATGCTGTAACAATTTTTAAAGAATCTGTTCCATTCTTACTTTCCTCAGTGTCTCAGGGTAACACAGTGGATGGCAGCAATTCTATCTCTAACCCTTCAGAAATTGATGGTCTGGTTCACAGCGTTACTTCCTCATTGCGTTTGGCATTAGATAGTGTAGCCCCCTTAAAAAAGAAAGTGGCTAGTGTTGTATTCTACTTTTTTGAGGCTATTTTTTATTATGCAGTACATATGTTTTAATTATATCTTTTTTAAGCTTTAGAAGTAATAGGCCTGTTTATATTATTCAGGGTAGTAAAACATGACTCTGTTACCAGTATTTTATAGGGTTGAAGGTTTTAAGTAAACAAACTCTTGAGTAAAGATATGAATTGAAAGCAGGGAGGATCAGCTATAACTCTAAGTCATGTTATTACCCAGTTCATGGTACGGTCAAGAGACCTGGAGAAAATAAATGACCTGTCAAGATGTAGAAGGAGGAGAGAGGAGTCATGTGATATGTTCTTTGTTCTTTTTGAAATAAAAATGGTACAGCCTTGTAAGAGAACGAGTCAGATCTTGTCTGGCTCCCATCTGCAGGTGCGTCCTTCAAACAAGATATCTGTTTGTGTGTGTTGTTGTTACTCTCTGTCTCTCAGCTCTGGGTCTTATTTTGAAACAGTTCCCGCTGGGGTTTTGGAGTTCGGCGCCCCCACCTCTCTGAGCAGGAAGTGAGTTGCAGAGCACATTATGAGAAGAAGCCGACACTAGCCATAGGAGGCTGACTCCTTGGTTCAACGCAGAGTTGCGTACTTTAAAGCAGAATACTAGGAAGTTGGAGAGAAAATGGCGCTCTACACACCTAGAGGATTCCTATTTAACCTGGAATAACAGTCTACTGCCGTATAAAAAGACCCTTCGACAAGCTAGAACAGTATATTTTTCATCATTAATAGAGGCGAATAAAAACAATCCTAGGTTTCTTTTTAGTACAGTTGCCAAACTTACACAGAGTCATAGCTCTGTTGAGCCAACTATTCCCCCAGCTCTTAGCAGTGATGATTTTATGGGATTCTTCATAAATAATTAATTCTATTAAAAATAAAATCATTGGCATCCTCCCAAACATGATTACTTCTTCCTCAGTAAATGAGGCAGTATCGGAAAGAACTGTAGAACCTCAGTTGTGCTTAGGCTGTTTTGATTCAGTCGAGCTTTTGGAATTATCAAAAATATTAGCCTCATCTACAACCTTCAACTTGTATGTTGGACCCAATTCCAACCAAATTATTTAAAGAAGTGTTCCATTTGGTTCCTGGCCCCATTTTAGATATGATGAATCTATCCTTAGTAAACGGATACGTACCACAGGAATTTAAAATAGCCGTGATTAAACCTTTACTCAAGAAACCTTCCCTTGATCAAGATGACTTAGTGAATTACAGACCTATATCTAACCTTCCTTTCTTATCCAAAGTCCTTGAGAAAATTGTTGCTAATCAAGTCTGTGAGCATCTAAATAGTAACGAGCTGTTTGAAGAGTTTCAGTCAGGTTTAAGAGCTCATCATAGCACTGAAACAGCACTGGTGAAGGTTACTAATGATATTCTCATGGCCTCATATAATGGACTTGTGTCTGTTCTGGTTTTGTTAGATCTCAGTGCTGCTTTTGACACAGTCAATCATAATATTCTCTTAGAAAGGCTTGAACATGTTGCAGGGATCAAATGAACAGCACTAGGCTGGTTTAAATCATATTTGTCTGATAGATTCCAGTTTGTTCATCTAAATGATAAATCTTCTTCACTCTCAAGGGTTACTTGTGGAGTTCCACAGGGTTATGTGCTTGGACCAAATCTGTTCACCATATATATGCTCCCAATTGGTAGAATCATTAGACAGCATTGGATAAATTTCCACAGCTATGCAGATGATACACAACTATATTTATCCATAAATCCTGATGAACTCAGTCAGTTAGGTAGATTACAGGCATGTCTGGAAGACATAAAAACATGGATGACCCTAAACTTTTTGCTTTTAAATTCTGACAAAACAGAAGTTGCTGTCTTTGGACCAGAAGTTCTAAAACAGATACTGATTAGTCAATCACTTCATCTGGAGGGCATTAAATTGGCCCCCAGTAATAACGTAAAAAACCTTTGCGTTATTTTTTACCGAGACTTGACATTTAAATCCCATATTAAACAGGTTTCTAGGATTTCTTTCTTTCACCTCCGGAATATTGCTAAAATTAGAAACATCCTGTCCAGGAGTGATGCTGAGAAACTAGTCCATGCATTTGTTACCTCAAGGCTGGACTACTGTAATTCTTTACTATCAGGTAGTCCACAAAATGCCATTAAAAGCCTTCAGTTGATCCAAAATGCGGCAGCAAGAGTTCTGATGAATATTAAAAAGAGAGATCACATTTCTCCTGTTTTAGCCTCCCTTCATTGGCTCCCTGTTAAATCCAGAATAGAATTTAAGATCCTTCTTCTTACATATAAAGCCCTTAATAATCAAGCTCCATCATACATCAGAGATCTAATTGTTCCATATGTTCCTAACAGAGCCCTTCACTCTCAGACTGCAGGTTTACTTGTAGTTCCTAGGATTTCTTTTTTTTTTTTTTTTTTTTTTTTTTTACGTGTCCTGTTTGGCAGTGTGGAGCTCAGAATTGGTGTCTGAGTACCAAGTAGAAGCCCAACAGATTTACTTTCACAAGCGGAGCAGTACAGCTTTTGCTATAGTCCTCAATTTGATATATGTGTGAAAAATCTTTATTATGAATTGTTGGGGTTTTTATTTCCTGATGTTATGGACACGGAGACTGAAAATTAAGGAGAAGAAAGAAGGAAGATGAAGAAGAGAGGTAGGAAGCAAAAAGTCAAGAGAGAGGGTGAGTTGAAAATACAAGAGAGGAAGGGGAACAAAGAAAACACAGGAAGACATTGAAGTCTGCCTCCATACCCACAGGACGGCAGAGAGACGGAAAAAACAAAACAAAACACGAAAAAGGAACATCGACAAAACAAACCAAACATTGTGAACTAAGAATTACACAACCACATCACACAAAAATAGATATAAAAATACAACAATGTCACAGAAAAACTCATGGTACCGATTAATCAAGCTCTAGTAATGATAACCTCAGCCCAAGAATATATCCTTAAACACCAGAGACCCCACATCTATGTGTGTGTGTTAGCATGCTGGTGCATATAAGGTTTCTCCATAAGAGTGTTCGATAGCTGTTGTGAGCAGGCATCAATCCGTCTCCCAGGAATCGATGCAGACATGAAGGAGATTGGAGCAAAGACGTCCAAAGGACCCCCAGAGCCCCAGGTGGACCCAGGTGGGGCCGACCGCATCCCCCAAGAGCGGAGCAAAGGAGAACCCCGGGGGAACATCCAGCGGCCACTATGCAGGGGCCCGGGGGGCAGCAGTGACGAGCCCACGGGCCCCGCTGGCAACCGGCCAGGGTGGGCCGGTCAATGGACCGGGAGAGCCAGGGCCCAGGGGCACCCCACCCCCCAGCAGGGACCCGACAAGGGACCGGCCGCCGGCCGCCACGCGCCACCTCCACCCTAGGCCAATTCCCACCGCCAACATTCCAGCGCCCCACCGATAGCCGCAGGGGAAACGACAGCATCCCCAGGCCGGGCTCAGCCAGCATCTGGCCACCAAGTTGTACCAGCTCCCGGGTCCCGATCCCGCGCAACGCAGGGCGCCGAGACCAGGCATCCAACGAGGGCCAGGGCCGGTCCAACCCTCCAATGAACCGGCCACGCACGGTGCGCACAGAACAGGTGATCAAATGAGCAGAGACGCCGGATCCGCATCCCGCCGAGCCACCGAGCAGGCACCACCCATCAATCCTAAACCTGCCACCTCTAAAAGAGGTGCCCCAACCAACCAAAGGAAGATATCGTCCCAGCGCATCGGCCGACCGACACACCGGCCCCCCCAGGCCCGGCCAGGCACGCACCAGGTCCGAACCGGATTGACCACCGATGCACCGGCAGGCAGGGGCCCCCGTTACCGGCGGGGACTGACGGAGGGGAAATAGGCCCCCCATTAAGTGTAAGGCCTGAGGTGCGCTAGGCGAGGGGGCAGACCAAGATCCAACCTGACAGGTAGACAAAGACATACAGACACAGTCATACGTTCCCTCCCTCTTAAACACATACATTCTCACTGACTCACCAAGACACCCAAAAAAATGACACTGTACCCTCACTCACACACCCCATACACACTTTATGCTCCCAGGTCCAGGTACCGATGACCCAGTAGAGCCACCAGTCCCCGGACCCAGGAGATGGACCCCCTACCTTCTAGGACGGAGACAAGCAGACCGCCAAGGGCCCCACAGTGGCAAAGCAGCCCGACAGCCCAGGACCCTGCCTGTTCCTCCTCCGGACCCCATTCCCTGATGGCCCGTAGCGAACAGGGGTGTGAAAAGACCCCTAGCCTCCATCCTCCCGCTCGAGTATGGTGTTGATGCGTGTTGTTATAATGTGCATTTAAAACAGAGGGGTGGGATGTGGGGAAGGCAGCCACACATCCCCCAACCCCCACCCCGAGCCCTCAGTGTCTATATGTGGTTTAACAGTGGGCACCGGCACCAGAGGTGAAGCTGCAGGTTTACTTGTAGTTCCTAGGATTTCTAAAAGTAGAATGGGAGGCAGATCTTTTGGTTATCAGGCTCCTCTCCTGTGGAACCAGCTCCCAGCTTTAGTCCCTGAGGCAGACACTCTGTTTACTTTTAAGACCAGGCTTAAAACTTTCCTTTTTGATAAAGCTTATAGTTAGAGTGGCTAAGGTCATCCTGAGCTATCTCTGTAGTTATGGTGCTATAGGCTTAGACTGCTGGAGGACAGACTTACCAATTTTCTTCACTCTGCTACTTCCTTTTCTCCTACGAATCTCCAGTTGTATTACAGTACATTCTGTTATTTCAACTGTTATCTTTGTTTTCTCTCAGTGTTTTTCTCTCCATAGAAGATATACCTGGTCTGGTACCCTGCTTGGCTGCAATGCCCTGTTGGACGGGGGGCATCGACTGGGATGATCCTCCCAGTAACTGAACATCCACTGTGTCCTGTTATCAACTTTTTACTTTCTGTAACATAGAAAGTTCTCTTATATCAGATCTTCTGTTCCTACTGTGTCTCTGCTCTGTCTTCTCAAACCCCCAGACGGTCGTGGCAGATGGCCGCTCCCACTGAGCCTGGTTCTGTTGGAGGTTTCTTCCTTTTAAAGGGGACTTTTTCCTCTCCACCGTCGCTACATGCTTGCTCAGTATGAGGGATTGCTGAAGGATTGCTGTGGTTGGAAAGTCTCCATCAACTGGGCCCAACCTCACGCCAATGACTGACCCAATCTGCTGGGATTCCTTAAATAGGAAACTTTTTAACTGATTGGAATGTTTGTATAAATGTATTGAAATGACTTCTTGTTAAGTGCCTTGAGATGACATCTGTTGTGAATTTGCGCTATATAAATAAACTGAATTGAATTTTGCTACAGCAATATTCAATGTGTTTTTTCTTCCTCAGAGCAGGGGTAGATGTGTTGCTATGCTGTAGAGTGGGCCATTATTCATCATACTAAGAGCGTGGTGTTCTTTCAGTCAAGCACCGTTTGGGTTTTTTCCAAGACCGTTGCACCGGGCGTTCACTCTCACTGCAATCAATCATCGGTTAAGTCATCTCATATCCAGTGTTCACTTCGAGACTACGAACCTTCATTTCCATAGCATCCATTCCATTTACTGAATTTCCCCATTGTGGGATTAATAAAGTATTCACTCATTCATTCCTTACCTGGAACAGTTTGTCAAAGTCCTCAGCTGAGTAAAATGGCACTTTGTTATTCCACTGTCCTTGAAAAAATTATCCAAAACGATATCTGATCTAATACAGTTACTTCAGAGGCTGGGTATATCAATCAATCAAACTTTATAAAGCACTTTTCTTACAAACATTGCAACTCAAAGTGCTTGACAGATTAAAATGACCCCACATAAACCACATTCCCATTCCTCCTCCACAGATTTAAAAGCATGATCACAATTATACCGCCCTCCCCCAACCCAATCCCCATGCGCACACACACACTCAAGAGCAAAAATAAAAAGGACATTGGGCAGAGTACAGATGGGCCAGGTAAGGTAAGGAAACGTCATCAAAGGAGCCATCTGGACCAGCAGCAGGACATCAACAGCAGCAGCCAAGGAACTGACACAGGGCGCCCAGAGGACCCCCCCACCTTGACCGATGCACAACCTGGAGAGCACGAAGGCAGCCACAGCCGACCACCGCTCCCGAGGCAGAGTGCTCCCGCGGAGAAAACACTGTTAGGAAGATAAAACATTCATCTTTCCATCAATTGCAACAGTCATCCTGTCCCTGCAGCTGAAAAACACCCCCACAACATTATGCTCCCACCAACATGTTTCACTCTAGGGATTGTATTGGGCAGGCAATGAGCAGTGCCTGGTTTCCTCTACACATACCGCTTAAGGCACGTTCACACGGGTCAGCGTCAAACGGACGAAAGTTGACGCTATAAAATTAAAACCCAGCTGCATGCACACTTTGTAGTCCACATTGGTGCATCAGCACGTCACGTCCGGTAGTTGCCCTAACCGGGTTTGGCTAGCGTTAGCTAACATAGCAAGAAACTTCAAAGAAAAGATTTAACTGCTTACCTGGCTCTCCAATATCCTCCGATATCATCCTTGTCATGTTTTGACGTTAAGGAGGACCCAAAATGCAGCAAGTATAAACAAAATGATTTAATGAAAACAAGGACAAGGAACTTACATAACTCAGGAGGATCAAAAGGCAGCAAACGGGGAAAAAAACAGGAACCAGACAGGCAACCAGGAAGGCAGGAACCAGAGAGGGAAGAATGGCAACGGACCAGCGAGTAGTGACTGAGAGAGGACCGAATTTATACTGAGGAGGAAATGAGGAAGTGACTGAGAAGGCCAATGATCAATTAGTGGGAGCAGATGCAGGTGGGAGGTAGAGAGCAGGTGGAAGTAATCAACTGGGAGACAGAAGACTCTTAAGAAACTAAAGATAAATCTGGAAGGGAATCTAATGAAACACCGGAAAACAAAAGGAGGAATAAAATATAACCACTGGGACTAATGAAGGATAAGTATGAACTTGGGGAAAAGAGATTAACACAAACAACTGCAACCAAACACAAGACCACCAGAGGGAGACAAAGAACAACTAAAACATAATAGAACTAAATAAGGAAAATTAACAAAACACAAACACCCTGGAACCATGACAGTCCTCCAAATAAATCCGATCTCTTCCTGTCTTTGTAAAAGACGAAGACGGGTCATATAATTCACGAAAATTACAGACAGCGACGATTAGTTGATCCTCCATTTTGAATGAATGACTTGCCGATCCAGGTCAGTACAAAGAGTCCCTATGATTGGTTCACGCCCAGCGTTGGCTGCCCCAAAGTTCAGTTTTCCCAACTTCGCGCAGCAGCTGCTCCGACGGTCAGTCAATGCGTCCGAGCAGCAGCTGCGTAGACGTGCTGAAGACAAGCTGCCCCGATGCGCGCGACTTGCTGCGGGGCAGCTTGACGCCCACTTGATGCGTAGGTACCATAGACTTGCATGTAATCTAGCTGCCCTGCTGCCTGGACGCGCTAACCGGTATGAACGCACCATTAGAATTAACGCCAAAAAGTTCAGTCTTGGTCTCAACAGACCAGAGAATCTTATTTCTCATGGTTTGGGAGTCCATGCGTTTTTTGGCAAACTCTATGTGGGCTTTCAAATGTCTTGCACTGAGGAAAGGCTTCCGTAGGGCCACTCTCCCTGACTGATGGAGGGCTGCAGTGATAGTTGACTTTGTGGAACTTTCTCCCATCTCCCTACTGCATCTTTGGAGCTCAACAACAGTGATCTTTGGGTTCTTCTTTACCTCTCTCACCAAGGCTATTCTCCCACAATTGCTCAGTTTGGCTGAACCAGGTCTAGGACGAGTTCTGGCCGTCCCAAACTTCTTCCATTTGAGGATTATGGAGGCCACTGTGCTCTTAGGGACCTTGAGTGCTGCAGAGATCCTATTGTATCCTTGGCCAGATCTGTGGCTTGCCACAATTCTGTCTCTGAGCTCATTGGGCAGTTTCTTCGATCTCATGATTCTCATTTGCTCTGACATGCACTGTGAGCTGTAAGGTCTTGTATAGACAGGTGTGTGCCTTTCCTAATCAAGTCCATTTAGTTAAATCAAACACAGCTGGACTCCAATGAAGGAGAAGAACCATCTCAAGGAGGATCAGAAGAAATGGACAGCATATGAGTTAAATATGAGTGTCACTGCAAAGAGTCTGAGTACCTATAACCATGAGATATTTCAGTTTTTCTTTTTTAATAAATTTGTAAAAATTACTACATTTTTGTTTTTTTCTGTCAAGATAGGGTGCTGAGTGTACCTTAATGAGAAATAAAATGAACTTTGAGTTTAGCAAATGGCTGCAATGAAACAAAGAGTGACTAATTTAAAGGGGTCTGAATACTTTTCGTACCCACTGTATATGATTCGAGTAAGTAGTAAAACATTGATAAAATATAAGCAAGTAACACATGCAGAGCAATTAAACAGATTATAATAAATAATAATCAGTTAAAAGCTAAGCTAAAAAGGTGAGTCTTGAGCCTGCTCTTAAAAACATGAACGTTCTCTGCAGCCCCGAGTTCCTTTGACAGCCTGTCCCAGAGGTGAGTGCCATAGTACTGGAAAGACGCCTCGCCATGAGTGTGTGTCCTGACTTTACGGATGATAAGGAGACGGCTGCCAGAGAAGCACAGAGACCGCGAAGGTTCATATGGTAAAAGCAAAATAGGAAGGCCCAAGACCATTAAGACACTAACAAACAATTAAAAGAACCTTAACTTCGATCCTAAAACATACGGGAAGCCAATGCAGGGAATTTAAGACAGGAGTAATGCACTCCCACCTCCTGGTCTTCATTAAGACAAGTGCTTCTGGAATTTGTAGAAGTTGTAAACCTGAGATACTCTTTTTGGGAAGACCATAAAGCAGGGCATTACAGTAATCAATTCTACTGGTGATAAAAGCATCAGTGTCAACATGTTGGCCCAAGAGAAAATGGGGTGGACTCTGGCAATGTTCTTTAGATTATAAAAACCTATTTTAGTAATGTTTTTATTGTGGGGGATAAAAGTCAACTCAGAATCAAAAATCATGCTCAGGTTCTTCTTTTGTAAAGAAGGATTAAATAACAGTGGTTGTAGTGTTTGTAAAGGTTTCTGTCTCTGAGCCTCAGGACCGATGACTAAAACTTCAGTTTTGTCCTGGTTGAGGTGGAGAAAGTTTTCTGTCATCCAGGATTTGATGTCTAAAATTTTAGATACGCAGCAGGACCGGAGTAGAACTGATCGGGGGTTTTGGCTTTGCCCCCTGCTGAAACCAGAGGTCCTCCTCTGCAGCAGAAGTCACACAGAAACACTGAGCCTGTTTGGAGACCCAGCAGTGGATTCCCTCTCCACAACTTCATCAGGCTGGATAATTGTGTCAGCCGGCTGAGCACTATTGGTGGCAGCAGTCCAGCCCAGGATAATGTAAATGTCTCGCTTGTACTCCTGTATTTGGTGTAGCGTTGAAATCCTCTGCTCCAGCTCCAGAACTTTCTCACTGAGCTTGATACAACTATCACACCCAGGGTTACAGGTAAGTGAAGGCATGGGGGGAGAGAAGTAGTCCACGTATGAAAAAACCCCAATAAAGGTATCTGATAATTTAAAAAGTTCACAGAGCAAAAATAAAAAGCAAGGTGGAACTATGATGTCTTCCATTGAAAAAATGACATAAAACCAGAAAAAACTGTTATTGTTTGGAGCCGGTCTTGGCGGGTCTCACAGACGCTGACGCATGCTCATTGAAATCATGTAATGTGCAGCAGGGGCGTACTCGTCAGAGCAGAACTACACCTAAAGACTAAGAAAAATTATAAAGTAACTAAGAAAAAAGCAATAGAAAAGAAATTCAGCAGCCAACATTTGCTGTTAGAGAACTGCAGCATTAAGTCTCCACAACAACTATTAGATGCCTTCTAAATGGTGACTGGTTGTTTGAAAGTGATGTCAGAAAAAAGGCTTTTCTTACAATGTAACCAATGTAACCTCTACAGAGACTTTACCTGGAACTGTGCACTTTGGTCAAATAAGTGTCTGAACTGTTTGTTTAAAAAAAAACTCAATCAGATTCTTAAGTTTACTTTACAGAGTTCAGGTAACTAAGTAAATCAAAAACAGATTCCCATGAGACCATCTAAGCCTTACCTCAGAGTTGAACACCGTACTGCATCTCGCTATCTGAGAGCTAAAAGTATGTTGAAGAGTTACAGATGCATGGAGCGCATCTGTGACTGCACCATACACAGACTTGTGGTGACAGATCGCTGCAGCTCAACCACTGATGCCACATGTTGCAGGATTTCTTCCCACTGAAGCTATCAGAAAAGTCCTCTTTCAGAGATTCTTGACGGATTCTGGTCACTTCAATTGGAGAAATGTTCCCTGATTTCAAAACTTTTGCTGAAAAAGTTTTGTGTGGCAACATAAATCTCTCTTCAGGAACTCCTCCCCTTCGTACAAGCAGGTGCGTAGTTCAGCTCTATTCAGCATTCATGCCACAGCAGGTGAAATCTTCATAATTAATACAGGTAGCCTCTTAATTTGCTCAATGTGTGATGGCACAATGTGGATTCTGTTCAGTTTGTTCGGATTGAAAATTAAAATGAATTAAAATTAAATACTATTGACTGTCATGATTATCATTCTAAAAAGGGACAGGTTAAAAAAGATTAAGACTTGATCTTTTTTACCCCGTCAGTCAAAATGACGACGACAAAAAATTCTTGCACATCCTCTGGTATAAAAGTACTTCATACATGCTGTTCAGCATTTCTCCTCCAAACCCCCACGAAACCTAGTTAAGGTGCATGACATTATTAGCTTTTTAAAATACACAATCAATCAACCTTTGTAAATGCCCATCTTAGTCCCCAGACCAAGATCCTACAGAAAACGTGTGGTCTGAGCTGAAGAGATAAGTAGAAAAGAATGCACACAGGACTCTTGACAATCTGGACAGATTATGCAAAGAGGAATCATCAAAGATTCCTATCTCTGCGAAATTTTTACATTACAAAAAAAACACATGCCTACTGGCAAAATAGGGTTCTACAAAGTATAGACAGCAGAGGTGCCAATAACTGTCGTCGAGTTCTATATCCTGCACTGAATAAATGTGTTTAAATAAAAAGTTGAATTTTTCTAAATGTTTCAGTCAAACAAAAAATGAAGTGACTTACATGTCTTTACATTCATAGCCCTGACCCATTGTTACACATTTCGTATATTGTGCTGTTTGGCACCAGAAGATAGAAATCAGTAATAAAGTACTGTGTTCGCCCAACTGTTGGCCTGAACAGTTCTACATAATACCCCTAGCCAACAAGATGCAGACGGGCTCTTGTGGAATTGTTAAATAACACTGAATGTGAAGATTAGCAGAGGAAACTTTGA
Source organism: Valencia hispanica (assembly GCA_963556495.2). Taxonomy (NCBI): domain Eukaryota; kingdom Metazoa; phylum Chordata; class Actinopteri; order Cyprinodontiformes; family Valenciidae; genus Valencia; species Valencia hispanica. Next base: position 42,145,980 of record OY747717.1, read on the forward strand.
ACCAGTTCTCTTTTGTGATGATCTGCAGTGTTCACTGCTTAATGAATAACCCTCACATATGATTTGTGGACTTAGGAGATGGGTGACTTATTTATAAAACTGTCTGTGCAGTTATTCAGACGGTGGATCAAAGAGCTGCAGATTTTACCATTAGTTATTTATTTTGAAACCAAAACATAAAGTCAATGATGAGCCAACAGATTATATTAATAAGAATGTCTTACTGTATGTGTGGGGATGTAAGCTGTTGAGATGCATCAAATCATTGGCTTATGAATCATGATCCTATTCTAATGAGGAGGGAAGCCGGTGTTCCCATTTCAGGTTGTAAAATGTGCTAAGAATCTTTTTATGCTGGTTTATGAGTGTTGTACAGAAATCCTTTAGGGAAGCATGGATCTGAGTATATTTCATCATCCTGGCAAGGTGGAAACATACAGAGGAAGTTTCTGTTTGGGTTTTCTGGATCCCTTTCCTGTGATCACAATCAGCTGTTTAGACTCATGTGTTTTAGCGCCACACAGTCCGTTTTCATTGTCATGGCACAAACTCACATCACCTTACACTTCTATGACCCCTTAACATTCAACCAGTCAAACTGTATGGACTTGATTTAGGATTTCTATATTGCTTCTGTAATTACTTAACATATTACTTATTCAGATAATCAAACAACTTTAAATATCAGACAAAGATAACCTGAATAACAAAAGGCAGTTTTCAAATGACAATTTCATTTATTAAGGCAAAAGGTATTCCAAACTGAAAATCTAAATCTCCCCGCTTTGTTAAATGATGAATTAATGGTGATTTTTGGTTCATTCAATAGCTACATCGAGCCTGAATACCGTAAGACTAGTAGAATCCAGATTTTCTTTAAAAGATATTATCTGACAACATAAAGTAGTCAAAAAAGATTTTAAAAACAACACATGCTCTGATCATGAAAGGGTTACAAAGACATTTCTAAAGCCTAATTCATTCTCTCAAGTCTGCTTGAACTCAAGGGCTCAGTGAGTGCATTTACACGCAAGAGAAAACCAAATTATTGCCTTAGTCCAACTGAATTTGGACTTTTGAAATGCATGTAAATACCTGAGTCTGGCTAAAGTCCAACCCAACTGGCCTACTCCTAATTGAACTAAGATACCCAGATAATGCAGTTAGAAAGCCCAATTTCTCAGCTTGTAAACAGCATATCGGGTTAGTCGAGCTATTAGTTAGTTAGTCAAGTGCCTGGGCACTCCCCCTTCCATAAGTGACGAGACGGCAGGAGCAGGAATAACAACACCGGTATGACAACAACACAGCAGCAATAATGAGCCAATATTGTTTTCAACATTGTCTTCAGTCACCCCTTTCAGTTAGCCAGATTAAGCCTCAGCTCAACCCTCAACCCCCAGACCTCTCCAACGTGAGAATATCGTGACCTCAGTCAGGTTTTCAGTATAGATTTAGCCCTGTCTCTTCCACCACATCGTCCTTAAGATTGTGTTATTGGCCTTCTCCATGGAGCCCGAATTCATATAAATCAATTCAATAAATTAATCAGAATTTAAACCAGTCCAGAAAGCAACTATTTTCTCGAAATAGAAACCTCAGGAACGCTTACCATCTGGTTCGAATCTATAAAGGCGATGAATGGAAAACCGCATTCAAGACATATATTGGACATTATGAGTATCTGCTCATGCCCTTTGAACTCACAAACGCCCCAAGTGTTTTCCAAAACCTGGTAAACGATATGCTCAGAGACTTCCAACACAAATTCGTATTTATGTATTTGGCTGATATCCTCATTTTCTCCAACAGCCTTGAAGAACATCAAAGTCTTGTTCGTCAGGTCAAACAGCAGGGACAGAGTAAAGGGTCAGCTCTGTTTTATGAAGACACACAGGAACTATTCCTTATTAGGGTCAGGAATTAGTTAAGACTCCTGTAGAAGTAGCAAACAATCACATATACAAATTATGTTACACTTAGAAGGTATAAAAGAACAATCTATGGAACAACTTGTTGGTTGTTCCCTGGCAGAGCTTCGAGTCAACATCAGACATAGACTGTGCAAGAATTTACAGTAAGAACACAGCAGTTTTGGGAGAAATTTAGCCTCAACTTAAAGGGGGGGTATTATGCTTCTTCCAGGAATATATTACCCTTCTATAGCACACTCCAATAAAATTGACACCTTAGGTCTTTAAAAAGTCCGTCATATATCCAAATCCACCTTAAAGAAATTTACTTCCGTATTGGATGCCTTGATGTTCGCCTGTGCCTCTCTAAGACCCTCCTACTCTTTCTGACACTCCCCCTTCAGTTCGTCACATACCGTGCAGCATCGCAGCATGCACGGAGTCAGAAAAAACATCCCACAAAAGACGCACAGCTGCAGCTGGTGTGTTATAATTACTGCACCTGGGACTCAGCCGGAGTTGTGTGAGGTGGGGAGCGGCAGGGGAGCTCTGCAGGGGCGAGGCTCTCGGACGAGTATGTAAGGTCAGAGGAGGAGATGGGTGGAAAAGGCGGGGATAGGTGGGAGCAGGCGTTTCACCAACCCCAAGAACTACCAGCAGAGACCGGCAGAGACTCAAAGATTACTCTAACATGAGTGAATGGGTCAGAGCCAACACTTCAGGCATGTTGTTAATGAGGCAAAGACTGGTTCTCAGGATATCAAGCTTCAGAAAGTCCATTTTGCATAAAACCCCCCCTTTGAGACTGGAGTTTCTGCATCAATTAGGGGACACTCCATGTGCCAGCGAGGGTTGGGGCTTCTGAATTCGGACTCTCAAAATTGCTGCTCACACTGTAGTTTCCATTTTTGATGATGCATTCACTTTTTTTAACTCCTGTTCAAGACTTCTGTTCAGTTTGAGGATTTCCATCATCCATCTTCATGGTTCCATTTTTTTTGGATTTATCCTTTTTTTTTGGCTCCTGATGGTTTTCATCCATCATCAGGGTTCCTTTTTTGTTGGATTGCTGGGATTTATGACTGCCAGTTGGGCAACGTTGGATTTCAACTGGGTTTCCATTCAATGCTCAAATGGAATTTCACAGGAGGGACTGCCAAGATGGGTATAAACTCCTCTCTCTGTCTCAATTTTAAATTTATTACATGAAAACTCTTCTCAGCCACAGTTTTAGGGAAAGATACATATGATTTGATGATTTCTAATGTAATCTATTCTTTCCCAACTTTGCCTGTATCCCTGCTAAGCTTTTGCAATGAAAGAAGCAATCAAAATTTCAATTTGTGGACCTTTAAATTATTAAAATTTCTCAGGTAGAAAATCCTGAAGGAGGTTTATGACCTTAAGTTAAAGCATATTTGGATTATATAGCAGGACACAGATTCAAACGGATGGTTGTGGATTGGTCTAGGTAAAGGGGTTTTAGAAACCAAAAAAGGATTTACCTTGTTGTTGATAAATATAGGCAGCTTGGGGTGCCAAATGTACCAAGCAGTCTGTGCAGTCTCTGAGCTGCTTTCCAAAGCAAATTTGTAATTTATCAGACAGAAATGGTTCAGTCTGAGCAAAGCTGCAATACCATGTCATAGGAGCTGTAGCCCACTTAGACACCCCCCCCCCCCCCCTAATAGTTTCATATCCCAACCCATTTCAACGTCGGCAACACACAAATGTTGGTGGCGGTAACGCACCATATTGTTGGGTGCCAACCGCAGAACAATGCCAATTCGAGCTACTGCCAACGTCCTAGCTGGACGCGAGGAAAACAACAAAGAAAAATGTTGCAGCACGCATGTAGGATTCCAGGATATACTGGGAATATCCAGACTTTGCACAGGCTTCCACAAGGATACTGTACACAGCTGTACAGAGTTTCTAACTTCAGGAGTTTCTAGCTTCAGGCAGCGTCATAAAGCCATCAGGATAAACCGGCAAATCAGCACACAGCTAATTTAATATTCATATTCTGGCAGAGTGGGTGGGGAAAACAAGTCTTTCAATTGTAGGGCTTTATTATGGAGTTGTATTCTGCCATTTAAAAGGGTTCCTGGGACATGTTCAGCCCCAACAAAGTTTCCTATGCTATATAGAGGCTCAATAAAGAGTTTCTTTGTAGCTCGCTAGGTGATATGAAATACTCACTGCCCAGTTGTATCAAAATCAGTTATTAGCTTTAGGGGGCAGTTACTTTTTCATTTAAAAGAAGAAATTTTCAAGAGGGCATTTTGTATTTCCTGAGGTCATCTCAGAACAAAATTTGTTATACTTTCTGGCACATGTGTATGAGACATATAAATCAAAATCTGAGGGATGCATGTTTTTTTTGTGCCACTGTATGCTGACTCAGTCAGGCAACAGCAAGGTGAGTCTCCATCTGACTGACTACGGATCTTCGTCCATGCAGTATTAATAACACCAGCTTAAACACACACAGGCTGAATGTTACGTATTCTGTCTTGAATTCATTTGCAGATTAGAATAATGTGTGTTTGAGAGTGTCAGGCTGTGAACAATGCATGTGAGTGTTTCACTCTGGCTGGCTGTTAGTGTATGACAGAGCACAAAGACAGTATTGTGGGGCCAGTTCCACTAAACAAAGGAAACGCAGCGTCTTCTGTCAGACATTCATGAGAGTGGGTGGGATGGACACAGGCCCTGTATCGTTTCCATCAAGGGGATTGTCATCAACTGAAATTACAAAGTCAGTTACAGTTGAAAACAGATTTCACAAATAGAAAAACATTAAGGTAAAATGACGAAGACTGGTAATGTTATGGGGGTTTTAATACCACACAAACATGTTCTAGTGAATGGCTGACCTTAAAAGGCAGGTGACTGTCATCACAGTCACCTGCCTTCTTGTACACTCATTGCTGCACTCAAAGTCCCAACAAAAAGTGAATGTTTTAACATTTTGTCATGTTGCCACCACAAATTTCCATGTATTTTACAGAGATTCTATATAGCTGTACAAAGTAGTCCACGGTTTTTAACATTTGTACAAATAAACATCCTATAGGCATGGCCTGCATTTGAGTTCAGCCCTTTTTTTTACTTTGCTAAAATCGAGTGCAATCTATTGCCTTCATTGTTTTCCCAGATTAGTAATCCAAGTCCATCTGTCTGTAGTTGAAGTTCTTTTAATCAGATAAGCAGCTTGGAGGCCAATGGTAACTCTGGAGGAGCTGCAGAGATACCCCAGCTCAGGTGGGAGAATCTGTTGACAAAAACAAATATGCTCATGTCATGCTCACCCTAGATTAGCCTTTATGGAAGAGTAGCAAGAAGAAACCCCATGTTTAAAGAAAACCATTAGAGGTGAGGTTTGCAGTTAGAAACAGTGAACAAGTGGAAGAAAATCCACTACATCCCTACAATAAAACATAGCTGTAGCAGTAACATGCATGGAAGCTGGTCAGCTTTGATAGGAATCTGAACTGACTCAAATAGTGAACTAATCCTTCTTTTCAGGTGTCTATCCCCAGGCTTTAAAAACAGTAGATATCAAACCACTGCTTAAAAAAAGAACCATCTGGACAACTCATTAATGGAGAACTACAGGTCAATCTGTAATCTTCCATTCATCATTAAGATTATTGGAAAAGCTCTGTTGCAACCTTTAAATAGCTTTCTAACAATACCAACTGCATTTATGTTTTTTAGACCAGTTTCTGTGCTCACCACAGTACTGACACTGCTCTCGTAAAAATGTTCGATGACATCTGCATAAATACAGATTGTTGTATAACCACAGTGCTGGTACTGTTGGATCTCAGTGCAGCGTTTGACACTGTTGACCATAACATACTATTAAAATGACTGAAAAGCTGGGTCGGGCTCCCTGGTCCAGTACTTGCCCGGTTTTGAGTCTTACCTAAAGAACAATGATTGATTTGTGTCAATAGGTAAACCTTCATCAGAGCAGGAGGAAATCACACTTGGGGTGCCCCAGGGCTCCATCCTGGGGCCCCTCCTATCCATCCATCCATTATCTGTACCCGTCCATCCTATGCAGGGTTGCGGGGGGCTGGTGCATATCTACAGCAGTCACGGGGTGAGAGGCGGGATACACCCTGGACAGGTCAGCAGTCCATCGCAGGGCAACACAGAGACATACAGGACTAACAACCATGCACACACACTCATACCTAAGGGCAGTTTAAGCCGTTTTCAGACAGATGTTCTGGAATATTTGCGGACAATTCCATCCGGTCTTTAACCGGAGTTGTGTTTTCAAATACACCACTTTTTTCCGGAACATTGCCTTTCGGCTGCTTTCACAGAGTAAGAAATGTACCGGAGGATCCTGATGAATGTCTGGGGGTTGGGGGGTTGTATTTGGATATGACGTAAACTTAGTGCAGCGGGAGTACATGTAATTTCCCCAAACAAATGGATTATTGCAAAGAGGGTCGACGAAACAGCAGATCTACTCACAGTGCTCGTCTTTGTGGCGTGTGCAATTTTGCACACATGGAAACGCTTAAGAGACATCGACAAAGAAGCTGAAAGGAAAAAAGTGACATTTATACGTCATCAATGTGTGCGCTCACAGCGTTGCCTGTCCCCCCTCCCCTTTTCCCCACTGCCCCACACCCCTACAGCTTTTCCGGAACATTACCTGATAATCTGAATGCAAACACCATACCGCGAAAAGTCCGGTCTTGTTACTAGGTCTTCATCCGTAAAATTACTGGTAAAGGGTATCTAGACAATTTCCGGAAGATTGCTTTCAGACTCAAAAGCAAAACAGACGAAGTCCGGAAAATTACAGTTTTTCATGGCCTGTTTGAAAGGGGCTTTAGAGAGACCAATTCACCTAACAGTCATGTTTTTGGAAGCCAGAGTACCCGGAGAGAACCCATGCATACACAGGGAGAACATGCAAAGTTCATGCAGAAAAATCCGGGGATTCAACTGGGGCCTTCTTGCTGCAAGGCAACTGTGCAACCAACACTGCTACCAACTGCGCCACTGTGCAGCCTCTCCTATTTAATATCTAGATGCTTATGCAAGTCCAGATTATAACAACAAGCAATAAGTTAGTTAACATGACCATGCAGATGATACTCAACATTACATTACCTTACAATGTCTCCAGGCAACTTTGAATCCATCCAAACAATGGTGTATTCAGAACTGCACTGTTTGGTCCACTTTAAACGGACCAGGGTTCGTTTCGAATGCTGGTCCGGACCTTTTATGCAGGTGTGAATACACACAAACGAATCCTGGTGCGGATCAAAGAACCGGACTGAGACCCACTTTTTTAGGTGGTCTCGGTCCGCTTCCAGACTCTGGTGCGGTTCGCTTCAGGTGTGAATACAAACCAGTGTCGATCCGAACCAACTCCAGGATACATGTGCCTTTTGGACTTAACAAGCCACCGTAGCAAGGTAAGTTCATACCTGATCCTCCGTCTTCTGTTTAGCAACGGTGCTGCCAGCATGTTGTGGGTCAGGGCATGCAGAGCACATCATCTCCTTCGGGTTACTGCACACATTCGACAACGCTGTTCCAAAATTTTAAACAGAGCGTTGCGAAACCTGCATTGAATGAGCTGCTCTTGACTATCAATATGATTTTGCAGCTTCAATAACAGCACAAATATGCGGAGCAGGAATGCAACACCTAGGACTTCCATGTTTTCCTCCATTTCCTTGTCTGCGCTCTGTGTGCTGCCCTAGTCATTGCTGTCCAATGGCAGCACCGATCGTCACACATGTGGATCCATCCATCCATCCATTCTCTGTATCCGTCCATCCTAATGCAGGGTTGCGGGGGGGCTGGTGCCTATCTCCAGCGGTCAAGGGGCGAGAGGCGGGGTACACCCTGGACAGGTCGCCAGTCCATTGCAGACACATGTGGATGTGTTTACAAAATATAGTTCACTTGCAAAAAGTACAGTGTGAATGCGAACCGCACCAAATGAAAAAAATTAAGTCTGCTTTTGGTCCGGACCAAACAAGTGGACCAAAGGACTTTTCTGGTCTGAATACACCCTTAGTTTGTGTCCTCACTAGAAGTAGGAAAAGAGAGCACTTCACCTCAGTTCTAAAGTCCTTACACTGGCTTGCCTTCCTTCGTTGCCTAGGAAGAGTGATGAAGCTAAATACAGGGAACTTCTGGAAGAAAAGCTGTTAGAGGCTGGAAAACTTCAGGAAGTGTGAATCCTTTTTCAAGGCACTGTAAAATCCTCCTGGTTAAGTGATGGCTTGTTGTTACACAAACAAAAAGAGCAAAAAGTTTAAAGCACAATAAAAAAAAAAATTTGTGGATCTGTTGAGACATTCTGAACACGTGGTATATAGAAAAAAACTTTATGAGAAATTAAGGCTCAAATTTGAGTTATGAATTCGTAGTTATTGACATGAAGAATCCATCATGGGTTACCATAGCATAGCAGAAAATAATGTACCGTACTGACCCCAGATAGTTAAAACTTTTTATAGCTCATCATACTTTAACGAAGGCAAGCTGTTTACGTCTGTATATAGATGCATAGTCACAAAAACAAAATATATAAAGGAAATGCAGAAATAAGTAAACAATAATTTCCAAAACGTAAAAGAAATATTGCTTATGTATGTAGTCCAAATGTGGATGTTTCCAACTTGTATGACAGTTTCTTTTCTGCCCTTTCAAGTGCTACAGCAATTGTGCTGGGAGGAGATTTTAATCTAACTCTGACAGGTTAGTTAGACAGGCTGAAGAGATACTCTTCACTTTGTAACTTGCAGATAATAAATTAAAAATTTTACTCTGTGTGATGTCTGGCACTGATGTCACCCAGCAAGTACGGAGGTTGCCTTTTTCTCAACTGTCCACCAAGAGAAAGCAACTGAATTGGAACTGGAACAGAAAAAAAAATCTCAGGAACAATGTATTTTATGTATTTCTTTTTTCTTTTTTTTTTAAACGTGTCCTGTTTGGCAGTGTGGAGCTCAGAATTGGTGTCTGAATACCAAGTAGAAGCCCAACAGATTTACTTTCACAAGCGGAGCAGTACAGCTTTTGCTATAGTACTCCACTTGATATATGTGTGAAAAATCTTTATTATGAATTGTTGGGGTTTTTATTTCCTGATGTTATGGACACGGAGAAGGAAAATTAAGGAGAAGAAAGATGAAGAAGAGAGGTAGGAAACAAAAAGTCATGAGAGAGGGTGAGTTGAAAATACAAGAGAGGAAGAAAAAATAGATATAAAAATACAACAACAATGTCACAGAAAAACTCATGGTACCGATTAATCAAGCTCTAGTAATGATAACCTCAGCCCAAAAATATTTCCTTAAACACCAGAGACCCCACATCTAGGATGTCCTTTTTTAAACGACAGACCTTCAAAACAGTGCTAATCTTGAGTCACCTTTAATTACTGTGTATTATAATTCTAAGCACCTAAACCTATTTTGTTATATTTTAAAGTGGCCTTAGGCTATGTGCACACGTAGCCGTTTTTTTTTTTTTTACGAATATTTTCACCACCTTGTTTAAAAAAAAACTCTCCATCCACACCTAACGCATAAGTGTGTTGTTAAGCACATTCATAGACATGCCAAACCTGTAGGGGGCAGTAGTTCCCCCAAATCCTATCCACTCAGAGTAACTTTCTATGTTCTAACTTCTACATACAGCAGTAATTGAGCTTGTAAAAACAAGCAAGCAAAAAGCGCTTGGACAATCGATGATGCCAACACATCTCTGAGGGCATAAATGCTGTTTCTGAGTGTAAACACAGGTCGCACAAGTGATGTCGGAGCATTTTTATCACGGAAAGTGACGTTGCGGAGCTGAAAACTCTGGTTATTTCTGTCCACACGCAAACACTTAAAACGGAGAAAACGCAAATCTCCACTTTGGCCGGAGTGTTTAGAAATAATCATTTTCTGTGATAAAAACGGGGTTTTCGTGTAAATGAGAGGCCAAACCGCAGGGAAATATCTGCGTTTTTCCTTCGTGCAAACGGGGCCTTAAGCACTAGTTCTAAAGGCTCAGTATATTTTTCAAAGATTGTTTTTGGCCTTTAGTTGCATATACTTTTATCTTCAGTCCTGTACCAGAAAACAAAAACTGAAGAGGATTTTTGTTTTGCAGATGCAAAAGCATATTTTCAATACATCTTACCAAAGAAGATTCTTAATAAATGGCTAAGTATAATTATTCATCTGTTGCTTTCTGCTTCAATTGAGATTAGGTCTCAAGTCTAACAGATCCAAGAAAACTAGATATCAACCTGGAAAACCTTGAAAGATGAGGTTTCCAGAAGGTCTACTTCTCAGCTTCCTCCTCCTCAAACCTCCCTAGTTTCATCTTTAAGCTCAACTCCTTCTTCACTGTAACACTCCCATTCCTGGGGATTAAAACTTTAATCAATTTATCTATTTCCCTTTCCATCCTCATAACAAAACACTAAGAAGCTTAAACTCCTCCTCTTGAGGTCTGGACTAACCACTGAGCTGGTGGTCTTGATCTTAATTCTTACCTTTTTCTGTAATGATCCAATACCGGTCAGCAGGTTGCCCTGAGAGGACAATGTTAGTTTCAATAAATTGAAAAGCCCTGAAGAACAAAAGTTTTCCGACAGCACCATCATTTGACAGTGGTAGAACAGAAACCACGGGGCTTTGACAACGTGTCAGTATTTGAAGCAGGGCCGTGACTATGGATCCAGCCACTTTGGACCAGGGCCCACCCACAAAAATGGCTTTCTTAAAAGAAATTATATTTATAATTACGTTTTGTTTTTGAAGGGTGTCACTCAGCCAATTTTAGCCAATTTTGAGGGGTGCTGAAAATTGAATCCCAGCACCCCTAAAATCTGAGATTATTTATTTATTTTACTCTTTTTAACACCCTAGTAAAATATAAAAACCATACAGTACGTTATCCTTTAACAACAAAAATACAGCAAACCTTCCCCGCCTGAAATATGGTTGGATCCCACTCGCCTTTACCAGACTCGGGCTCTGAGCGATCTGTGCACAGAGTGATGCGCTGCATCCCCTAATCACGTAAAGCACCTTGAATTACCTTGTTCTTGAAACTGTGTTATACAAATAAAATTGCCTTGCCTTGAACGTTAAACCTCAAATCGGTGAACTTGCTGACCGACCTGCTGCTGGTGCTCTAGCCTTGCAAATATATTTCCATTAAAATATGTAAATTTAAAATCAAAAATTTAAATTGTTCGAAGTAGTTAATACTGTAGTTTTTAGGCAACTAATTTCCTAATATTTCAGAATCTTTTTTTAAGGTTTTCCGATGTTTCATGATTATCAATAATAACTGTTTCATAACCTCAAAATTAAATATCTGAATGTATGAATAAATTCTATTGATTCCGCAGGGGGAAATTCACATGTTAAGGCAGCACACACATAAAAAAACAAATAACAATAATGTGCAAGGTAAAACAAAGGCATAACATATAATGGTAAAATGGTAAATGGCCTGTACTTGTATAGTGCTTTATTTAGTCTTTGAGGACCCCAAAGAGCTTCACGCTACATCCAGTCATTCGCTCGTTCCCGCACACATTCACACATTGGTGATGGCAAGTTACATTGTAGCCACAGCTGCCCAGGGTCTCACTGACAGAAGCATGTCTGCCGAACAGTGGCGCCACCGGGCCCTCTGACCACCACCAGTAGGCAAGGCAGGTGAAGTGTCTAAGGACAATAATGAAATACAAATAAAATTAGAACTGCCTGTTAGCAAAAAAAATCAAAAACTTATTGACAAATTTGGATTAAATGTTCAGGAAATGGGCCAAGAAATAAGTGATTAAATTTTGGGAATGATGAGGCATTATCAAGGAATGTAAACTGGACTGCATTTTGCAACAACAAAAAATCATAATTATTTTTATTCCAATCATTCCAACACACACACATATACATATATATATGTATATATATATATATATATATATATATATATATATATATATATATATATATATATATATATATATATATTGTGATTGCATTTCTCATAAGATGAACTGAACAGACTTTTGGATGTCTGGGAGCTATTTCAAAGATGGACTGAGCAGACCACATTTCCCGGCATTCCTAGCAGTGACCCCCAACACACTCCTATTGGTCCGTGACCACCCACGGTGACATCAGCGATGACATCACGGCCAAAGGGGGCTATAAGAGTAGTCGCGCCCATTTTGAATTGTTCTCCAGCTGGAAGTTCTTGGATGAACTACTGCTGAACAGAGGACATCTCACCGGTGAAGATTCTCTTTTGTTCTGACCCGCTGGACCGGGGAAGAACTCATTTCAAAACTTCGAAGTGTGCACCCCGTCTGCGTAACCAGGGTGCACGACATAAGAACTGTTCCAAGACAGTTCATTAGACGTCGATCCTGCAGGCCATCCAGCCTGCCTTTGGGCCACACGGTCCTTAAAATCCTGTACAAGTTTTTTTTTTTTAACTCTTCCTTTTCTTGCTCAACCACGGACACAATTCACTCTCCTCCTAGTGGACTGGACTTCCTTCAAGGCAAAGTAGGACTGAACCGGTTCATTTATACTAATAATGTGTCTGGGCATAGATAAACAGAGAAAATAGAGTTTTAACGAGTTAGATCTCGTTCATTGTTGGTTAAAGTGTTTTTAAGCGCTGTACCTGTTTGCTCATTTTTGCGTTGTCGCACGTATAAGTCTGAGCTGTGAAATTGCTGTCTTTGAAACTGTCTGTTTTATCCTGAGCAGATCACGCCTTTCTTGTTTCCATCCTCTTGTTCTCCCTCTCTCTCTTTCTCTCTCTCTCTCCCTCCCTGATAACTCAATCGGCAGTCGCGCTCTGTCCGGCCTGCGTTAGCTGGTCTTAGCTGAAAAGTTTAACTCCATTGTCTTTAGTCTGTCGCTAAAGCAGAGGCCTACCACATGGACGCTTCCCCCATGTGCTCCTTTAGCCAAAGCTAGTTTTATGATTCTTTCTTAGGCTCCATGTGCTCTCCTCCATCTTGGCACAGAGCTGAGATTTATGACTTTGTCTCCTAGGCTATCTGTGATTTGGGCTCCCTGGAGTGAGGACCCCCCTCCTCAGCTGTCTCACTGATTTCATTTCATGTTAATTGTGTTTAATGTTCACCTATTATTATTGTCAAACATCTGTAGTAATTTTTGCATGTTTTAGAATAGATGGGATTTTCTATTTCCTAAATAAAGTCCCCTTATCTTAAAGAGAAGTTGTCTGGGATTACTTGGAGTGATGCATACAATTAATGTCCACAGCGTTAGAACTTATTCCTTCATCTATTGTTTAATTATCTGAGACTGAACAATTTGGCTATATATATATATAAATGTTCCTGGAATCCAACAGGATGGTGCCCCTAAACTTGGTAATTTTTACATAAAATTATTATACTTATTAATAATTACCCTAAGCAATTATTCATAATTATTCATAGCCAAATCCTACCTATCTGCGGCACAACAATATATATATATATATATATATATATATATATATATATATATATATATGCGCTCCAGTGGCAACAAGACATGGCTATTTCAAAGGCCAGCATGACTCCACAACCACCCCAAGCCCAACAGACCCAGGCTTCTCAACCCAGAGATGAACCTGAAAGTGTATACAAGTCTCAAGCGATGTGAATGTGCTGAGCTTACTGCATTGATCATGAAACTGAGAAAAAAATCAAATCTAAAAGGCTTCATAACCTACAGGTTTTCAAAAGTAGTAACAACTCTGCCATCAATGATAATAATAATAGTAATACATTTTATTTGAAAGCGCCTTATAAGGACACCCAAGGACACTGTACACAGCAGATGCAAACATTAAAAACAGTAAAATAAGTAAAAAAATAAAATAAAAAAATAAACACACATAAATCAGACAAGTACCGCAGCAAGACATCATTGAGCTGATATGGGTCAGGTGGAATATGACTGTCTGAACAGAAGAGTTTTGAGTTTGGATTTGAAAAGGTGAAATGAGTCCATGGTACGGAGGTCAGGAGGGAGAGAAATCCAGAGAAGGGCAGCAGAGCGACTAAACGCCCTTCTCCCCATTGTGACAAGACGGGCAGGGGGGACGGAAAGCTGGCAGGTATGGGAGGATCGGAGACCATGATGGCTCACATCTTAGTAGATGAAATTACAGAGGCAAAAAATAAAATGAAGACACCAAAGCTCGTAAGTGGTAATAGAATTCTTATCTACAATGTTTAAAGTACACCATTAAATATGCCAATGTCTGAACAATGACCACACAAATTTACAACATGAAAGTAGATTGTCCTACGTGTTCCAAAACTCTCCTGCATGAGACACTCATGTCTACCAGTTTGGGAGGGGGAGCTCAAAGGTTTTGACAACACTGCAGGTACCACTATCCTCTATTTGAACTGGAATGATAGAAGCTCACTTTTCTGTCATGTGTAGCCTTGGGCATCGAGAATCGAGCATCGATTTGAACCGGGACTCATATGTCGATTCTCCCAGAATCGTTAAATTTTTAAAATTACGATTCCTAGTTTCGATTCCCAGTCCACCGAAAACCAACGAAGAAGAATCCGCCGAATACCAACAAAGAAGAATCTGCCAGAAGTGTTAGCGTTACTGCGCAATCATGGAAGGTGTGTTGAGACACTCTAGGATTTTTCTTCACTGTAGCAAACAAAACAACAGGGCTCAGTGCTATTCCTGTAAGAAATAACCGACCGCTCTGTGTTTGACGCGCTGCGCCAGCTTACCTCATTAGCTCTTCCTCTCTGATCCCACCATCAGCCCAGTGCCGCACTGCAGTCCAAATCCGGTCAGAAAAATACGTCTGATGTCAACATGACGACATCAAACAAGTTATACTTGAACCGTTGTTCAACTCAAGTGTAAATATCCAGCTAACGTTATTTTATGTATTTGTTTTCATAGACAAATGGTCTGGGATTGCTAAGCTAACGTTAGCCAGGCAGTTGATAATACTCTGATTTCCTCCGCCTCCTCCGTTCACCATCACAGCCGAGGGAAACGCAACAACTAGAGGAGTTCCACAGAGAGGTTTCTGATTTTATAATGTACCTGCAGCTAATCTGGGTTAGATTGTTGAAATTGTTTCTTATTTTTTGTTCAATATTCTGCAGACAGACATTCAGGATGTTTGGAAATCGGTTTTCATGACATCTTCAAAAATAAAGCTCTTCTCTAAAAATGTTACCACTGTGAAAAAAAATCGTAATATTTATCCCCAAGTCCATAGATGACAGCCCTGTGAGAAATTCATTGAAAGTAAAAAGTTAATAGAATTAAAATCCATGTTCCAATTCCATAGGTCAATTCAAATTCAATTCAAAAATACTATATTGATCCCAGAAGTAAATTAAATTAAATTAAATCAAGGGAAATTAAGTAAAGTAAAGTTTAGACTATTTCATCAAGTAAGACTACCTATGGGTAGGTAGGTAGGTAGGTGGGTAGATAGAAATACTTTATTAATCCCATAATGCAAATTTCCGTGTTGCAGTAGCAGCACTCAAACACAAATGAAAACAACACACACACATAGCAAAAAAAGAAACTGTGCAAGTAAATAAATAAGCTCAATATACACACATGTAGAACCAACACACAATGATTAAGAAGAAATAGCAGTGTAAACAAGCAGTGTATTTTAAAGTAGGTCATTTAAAATATGCAACAACTAAAAAAGACCCTGTCCCTCCAAAGAATCGGAATGGAGAATCGTTTGGAACTGGAATCAAAACAAGGAATCGGAATTGGAATCGGAATCGTCCAAATTCAAACGATGCCCAACCCTAGTCATGTGCACGTGAGACTATTAAAGTTATGGTGCTACTGACTGGATGTCCATTAACATTATAACTCCTGTTGTGTGTGTGCGTGTTTGTACAGACAGAAAGCCTCATCATGGACATAAGATTGTTTTTCGGGGAAAAAAAGAGCCAGGTTCAGGTAAGAGTGTAAGATCAAATGGTCTGTCTATCAAGAATAATGTTGTAAGTTGGATCAATGTATTCATCTTAGTATTAGATATGAAACAAAAATACAAAATTAGAGAGGAACAGAGCGAGGACTTTATTTATTAGTATTCTCAATGGTGTTTTTCATATTTATGTAATTTCTTTAATCTAATTGTGTATGATTGTCAGTCCAGGGAGGGAGAGATGAAAAAGGGGAAGGAACGGAGAGAGTGCAAACTCAGGAAACTCTTCTTCTGTACCAAATCTGCTAAACAAGCTAGCTTAAAACATTTCTTTTTCATGCCTGGTAACAACCTTCAAACATAACATCATTGAATACCTCTCCAATACTTTGGAGAGGTTAGAAAAACAAGATCTTTATGTGGTTCAGCCAATAATACTAATCTGTGTAGAACTAATGTCTAGTTGTCTGTCTGACCGGCTGCGTGTGTACCACATTTGTGCACCCACAGAATGTACCAAACAGTGTTTCAGGGGAGTGAGTTGTATTAAAATGTGAGATTTATCTTGCCTGGCTGTGCAGCTCTCTGGGTGTTCAGGCCCCCTACACCTCTGGTCCTAGAATTGTCCCTGTTGTGAATTAAAGTCCTAAAATAAAACAGAATAAAATTGGAGGTAAAATTGCTATCTTTGCAAGAGCTGTTATTGGCTGTTTTCAATAAAATGCCATGCGACAAGCTAGAGCTAGCTGTGAGATTGCTTTGTGTAACTGATTCGAAAATTGTAGTTTTAAATGAACACTTTAAAATAAATATTGGGATCTCTAGGCAAATATTCTTGACTACTCTATTGAAGTAAAGTTCCAGTCATTAAAAATTATTTCATGGGACAGTATATGAATGTACATTGATTAAAGAATTGTTTAGGGAGTTTTAGGGTTTTATTTGAAACATGTTGCTATGGAATTTCCGATAGTCCCTTGGGAAAAGCTGAACAATCGCTGAGCTCAGAGCCTAGATGATCCCTCCCTGTTTAACTTCTGGTTAGCAAAAACTGCACAATGCAGCAACATAATTAACAGCTTCTAAATCTTCTAGCTTCTAAATTATTAAAGCATGGGGTATTTGACGATGGCCATATTGTTATGTTTACACTTTGTAGAGTTTCACAATCAGCATAAGACTGCTACTGATCTGATGCGACAAGGGAGACCAGCACACTGTCTCAATAGTGAGTGAAGGCCCAATAAGGCTTCACTACCTCATATAAATAACTACTGTTTATGTCAGAGAGCTGACATGAGCTGCCTGTGTTACACTACAGCTTTGATTTTATTTTGATTGATTTTATTTGGTCTGGATGCTTTGTTCTAAGCTGTTTCTGTTCAAAACTGTTTATTTCTGTTTTTGATGGATACAGACACATATCTGTTAAAGCAACAGTAGAAATTACAAATAAACTCAATTTCATTCATATTTATATGGCTTACCCATTTTATGTTAGGCCCACCTGAAAAGCAATTTCTGGCTACGCCACTGATTTGAAGATGTTTGAAGGAGAGTACTCTTAAATACTAGAATGCTCTGTGGCAGTCTGAGACAACTTACAATCCTAAAGAGGCACTTCCAGTGCATTTCAGTGGTTAGCACTCCTTTCTCAAGGATAGTAGCAAAACAATATGTTTTATTCCCAAACAGGATACATAATAGCTCTTTTGTGTATCACTCTCCAATGCTTATTTTTGAGATTTTATGAGAATCCAAGAGAATCATATGCTTAACCAACAGGCTGGGGTAGTTTCTTGGATACCATCACTGAACTGGCCAGCCAAGGATTGAGTCAGTGATCCATCCTGCAGCTGTAAGTAACCAAAGAATTATCCAGTCAGGATTTTGGATCTCTTTCACACAAGCCAGTGGATAGTTCTGAGAGCTGGTGAGGAAAAGCCACATAAGGCCCATTCCCAGTTCAGCTCTCTTCTGATCTCCATTTACCACACATTTAGACCATTCGATGGCCCCACCCAGCCCTGGTGACAGAGCCAAAACCCCAGACTTTGGAGAGCCCAGAACATATCCTGGGAATGCCAAGAGATTTTCAAAAAACAGTCCTGGTCACCAAACTCTACTCCAAGACCAACAACAAACCAACTATAATGACATTACACTAGACATGGAATAAGTTATTGATGAATAAATCCAATAAATTTTCTCACAATCACAAATGTTCCATTTTAGCTTCCATAATTTCAAGATGTTTGACATTGGCTATAATCAGCCTGGTCTGACTGCTCAAAGGCTGGCCATTCCCTTGCAAGCCAAGAAACAAGGGAGCCTTAGAATACAGTACCTACCTACTGCAAAGATCACTAATTTATTAGTCCCAAGCAGCAATACAGCTGCAAAGGCCTATTGTATCTGTAATGTTTAGTTTTAGCAAAAATTAATTGGCTTTTTGCAGGCCTAAACATATACCAAAACTTGCCGTTTTTTGCAGGTGTGGGTAGAAGTTTTACATTTCAAGGGTTGCGCAAAAGTTGCAACAGAAATGTCTCAACGCCTCCTGGCAACTTTCTTTATCATACAGAAATGAAATTTGGTACACTTGTAGAAGTTCACAAGAACTACCTAAAAGTCTCTTGTACAAATGCTCTACAACAAACATGAGGTCGGCTATTTTGGATTGAACTTGTGATTTTGACCTTGAGGATGTTTACAGATGATGAGGATGTTTACAGCCTCTACATTTGATCAAACTCCTCCTGGAGCTTTTGATCAATAAGCTTTGAACTTGGTCAGTATGGCCTTCAGGCATGGGAAATCGAAAGTTGTCAAACTCCTGACTTTTTGTGCATGTTGAAAGTGTAGGGCTAGGCCTCAAACTTTGAGTATGAGCCAAACAATTAATAGTTGTCCTATGCAGAAAGTCACAGAGACATGAAACCTGCTCTGGTGGATCGACATCAGGTCCCTAACTAAGCCCAATGGTCAAATGCTGATAACACTCAAGTTCGCCCCCCTGAGAACAGGAAGTGTAATGTTTTGTATTGAAAGTTCCATATTTTGCCACCTTGACCTAATCAACATGAAACTGTGCCCAGTGACAGAACACAAGTTGGTGTCCAGTACCGAGAAGTTTCGATAGAAGTTGGGGCTGTGGCATCGAGGTGAAGTCAGGCGTCATGTTGTGGCGATACTTTGGGCTCTAATTTCCACAAAAATCATCTGATCTGCATCAAATTCAGCATGATGGTTATTATTTCAACCCCTAAGAGATATTTATTCAAATATTTGGTGGGCCTAATTCCACCACAGCGCCCCCTAGAAACACTAAAACAATCACAAACCCATACTTTATCTGAGGATTATGAAATTTATTACATATATGTAGTGTCTCAGCAGCTACAAAAAAATATATCTTGGAGCTCATTTAGCTTAATTTGTCATAGAGCTATACAATTTGGTACACTTGTAGAACTTCCCAATACCTACATAAAAATCTCCAAAAGTCAAAGTCAAAAACAGACAGGAATTTGGCCATCTTGTATTAAACATGAAAATTTGAGCCCGTTTTCGCAGTTTACAGCGAAAACGGGTGTAATGGTTTTGCTTTGAAAGGTCTGTATTTTACACCCTTAACCCAATCAACAATAAACTGTGTCCAGTGTCAGTAGACAAGTTGGGGTAACTTGTTGTCCAGTCCTGAGAGTTTTCAAAAGAGGGTGGGGCTTTGGCGGCATGGCGAAGTCTGGCATCACGTCTTGACCATACGTTTGGCTCTAATTTCCACAAAAATTATTTCATCTGCACCATTTAACACAGGAGGGTTATCTGTCCCACCCCTAAAAGAGAATTATGGAAATTGTTGGTTGGCGAGCCCTAATTCCTGCATAGCACCACCTAGGACCATTAAAACAATCATCCCCAAGACATACTTTATCTGAGGATTATGAAATTCAGCATACATATGTAGTGTCTCAGGACCTACAAAAAAGTATTTTGGAGCCATGGACAATACCCCACAGAAAGTCAGTCAGTTTGGATCAACGCAACCTTTCTGTGCCACTAACACACATCGTATTTGAACAAACTCCTCCTAGAGCTTTTGACTTACAGACTTTAAAATGAGCTAGTATCGAATTAAGTCAATGGGGATCAAAAGTAGTTCAAAGGTTTTTGCTGCATCAAAGCTTGTGTCAAAGTATGGCTTCTCACCATAAAAGAAGAAGGTGTAGCAAATTCCACACATAAGGTCAGACCTGTACCAAACTTTCTGTCATCACAGACCAGCACCTAACATACATAAGTCCATCTTCTAAGAACACGAAGTGTAACGTTTTACTTAGGAATGTCCATATTTGACTCATTTTACTTAATCAACATCTAGCTGTGGCCATTGACTGAAAACAAATTGATGTAACTTTTTTTCCAGTACTAAGAGATTTCGAAAGTGGGTGGGGCTGTAGCGGCATGGCGTATCCTGGCATTAGCCCATGGCCATATGTCTAGCCCTAACTTCCACATACATAATCTGATCTGCAATAAATTCAACATGGTAGATACTATTCCATACCTTAACAGATATATTATATATATATTATATATTATAAATATATATATATATATATATATATATATATATATGCAAATATTTTGTGGGTGTGGTCTAATTCCTCCACAGCGCCCTCTAGAAACAATAAAACAGCCCAAATCAGTCCAAAGCCATAGTTTATCCGAGGATTATAAAAATCAGCACACATATGTAGTCTCTAAGGACCTACAAAAAAGTATCTTAAGGCCATGGTCCAAATATCCACAGGAAGTCTGCCATTTTGGATTAAAGTCACCTTTAATGCCATTTACACACGTTGTAGTGTCTGAACAAACTCCTCCTACAGCTTTCATTGAGGACTTCAAAATCAGCCGATAATGTCTTAAAGCATTGGGGATCAAAGGTTTTTGCTGGCCAAGCCTCAAAGTGTGGCTTCTCGCCATAAAACAAGAACGTGAAATAACTTCTATACACAGGGTCAGATTTGCTCCAAACTGCATATGAATGATCTTTGTCAACCTCCAAATAGCTCATAAGGCCAAAACACTTTTGTCCATTATAACTTAAATTTAAATGCAGAACTATTACAGCAATTCAACAGAAAGTAAAGCCCATTACTCAGTACATAAAAATAGTAACATATGATAACTCATGATAAACTAAATACATATATAGCTCATAATATAATTAGTTGCTTTGTATCGTTTCATTATATCTTCTTTTTGGTTTGCTTTAAATTTACCAATTGTTTGACAAGTTTTCATGAAATCACTGCAGCTATTCTACAACCAGACCCCTCTTGTAGAAATACAGTGGAGTTTAGCATTTGTTCTCACAGCTGGCTTTATAAACATATTTGTTCGACTCAAACTGAAGTTACTCTCCCTTAATTGGAGCATTTTTTACTATTCGGTAACTATTGTTTTTTTTTTTACTTTGAACATGGTTTGAAGTATTTTGAAATCCACCAGGTCTCCATATTTCAATAATTTTAATTTGATAAAAAGAGAGTTTGTTGGTTCTGTGTAAGATTATCTTCTGATTATTCTTATGGCTTTTTTATTAAGAAGATGGACTGAATTTATTTTTGTCTTGTATGTGTTCCCCCACACATCAACACAATAGGTCATGTATGGGAGTATGCAGGAACAGTACAAAATGTATGATGACTGATTTAAGAAATATTTGACTTTGTGAAGTCCTGAAATTGATTTGGATATTTTTTAATTAATATAGTTTGTATGTTTCTTCCAACTCAATTTTCTCATCTATCATTACACCAAGGAATTTAATTTCAATCACTCTTTCAATCTCTATATCATTAGATACTTATTAGCGTTGGTTGTTCTGTTTCCAAAAACTATATACTCAGTTTTATTTAAAGTCCCCCTGGCATGAAATTCCCCGCGACGTTTGGGCCCTTTTTAGTCACACTCTAAGTACCTTAACACTGTATCAAAGGATCGTTTGCCGTAATTTAGCTTTGTTGTAGAATTGCAGCCCCTATTAGGTGGCCCTTCTGTTAGCAATAGCACAGAATGACTGAGTTTTGGTGGGCGGGGCCCAAGCCATGCGCCTCTATTGTCAATGGAGTCTCTAACGTCCGCATCTGATGAAACATTGACAGACATGCATTTGCGCACCACAAATTGCCCAAATTCCAAAATTATGTATGAAATGTAATTCGGTTTAGGCCTAATTATATAGTGTGTTGAACAATAATCTGTTTACAAATTACAGGACAAATAAAATATTTGATCATCCATCCACACATCCATCCATCCTCAGTACGTCTCTAGCTTCACCACGACAGTAATGGCTCAGTTATCGGCTACTATAACTGTAATGCCGTTTCAATTTGATCCGGAATCTGCTCCGGGCAGCGAGGCACCTGAGGAGGAACCAGAAAGGTAGAAGACGTCTTCCACAGGTGATCCAGACAGACGTGCTGTGCACGGACGGGAGAGGCTGTCAGTGTGTGTGTGTGTGTGAGTGTGAGTGTGTGTGAGTGTGCGACAGAGACGCGTGAGTGACAGAGACGAAGAGAGAGCAGGGAACGAATACGCTGCGTGTTTTAAATAGCGTAAAAAAGAAAAAATGAAACGCAATATGCGACGGTCGGTGTTGATTTTTTATTTTTTTTGGTCGGTGTTGAATCTGTGGAGGTCGGAGTTTAATCTGTGGGGCACCGCCACAGATTTGTCATGTTTGGGAAACACTGGTATATATAACACCTGAAGGACATTATTGCGGAAATATACTTACTTGTAAAGGGATATTTGCTGCTTCACGGAGAGTTGGTAGCCTATTGATCCTGGTAAAAGTTTAAGACGATCTGCGAATCCAATGCTGTATTGTCCCATGTTAATAAAACATTCGTCAGAGAAATGTTTGCCACAAACGACCACGCGCTTCAGGAGTCGGTCGGGCACCTTCCCTGCATAAATAAAGTCCATCCAAAAGCTTTTCAGTGGCTGTGAAGAGGGGAGGACAGTGTCGATGCGGTCTGGACTCCATGCTGTCGGTTAGTTGTTTGCCTTTTACCGTAGCTCTCGTTGTTTAGGTTGCAATATGCGCCGCGGGGGGAGGGACTTGGAGAGTGTAGTTCAGAGAAGGGGGTAATTGGCTGGAACTCAGTGACGACATATGCCCAAACGTGTCCTCATATGCAGAACTGCAAAACAGCCCGTTTCTGAGTGCTAATTTCACTATGTAGGCAGACATACCCGGGGACAAAAGAAACACTAATCAGTCATTTTAACCCCTTAGGGGGCATAGGCAGGCTGGAGAAACTAAAAAATATGACCAAAAAATTCAAATTTCATGCCAGGGGCGGATCAGGCTTCCTCCCACAGATCAAAAACAGGAATGTTAGGTAAATTGGTTTCTCTAAATTGCCCTTAGGCATAATTGTGTGCGTTGGTGTGCATTGGTCTCTGTGTTGCCCTGCGATGGACTGGCGACCTGTCCAGGGTGTACCCCACCTCTCGCCCCATGACTGCTGGAGATAGGCACCAGCCCCCCCCTGCAACCCTGCATAGGATGGATGGGTACAGAAAATGGATGGATGGATTTCTATTTCTGATTATTGTATTTAATAACTTCCATGTATTCCATCTTTATATTATGTTTGTTGTTGTTTAGTAATTTAGTGTAATAATCCTTTTTACTTGTTCTTATTATTTTGGTTAGTTTGTTTTTGTATAACTTATATTTGAGCTCTGCTTTACTGGTTCTTTTAAGAAATCTTTATATAGTACTATTTTTAACAAGCATTTCTAATTATTTTTTCACCAGGTGACTTCGAACCCATCCAAATCCTAAGTAAATGCATTAAGCAAATCAGTGAATGGATGTGCCATAACTTTCTCCAGCTGAACAGAAACAAAACAGAAGTAATTAAAGAGTCAGCACACAGCTTCAGTTAATACAGCTAGAAACTACTAATCAGGCCCAAAAGGCTATGTGTAGTAATGGACTCAGACCTGAACCTCCAGGGTCACATAAAGGCAATAACAAAGTCAACTTCCTGTCACCTGACGAACATTTCTAGGATTAAAGAACTGATGTTGCAATAGGACCTTGAAAAATTCATCCATGCCTTTGTTTTTAGTTGGACTGATCAGGTCTGCCTAAAAAGTAGACCAGACAGCTGTAGCTGATCCAGAACGCTGCTGCTCGTGTTCCTCACTAGAACCGAAAAGCAGAACACATCACCCCAGTTCTAAAGTCCTTACACTGGCTCCTTGTAGGTCAGAGATTAGACTTCAAAATACTTTTACTAGTTAATAAATAATTGAATGGCCTATCTCCAAAGTATGTTGAAGATCTTCTGTCACCACACAAACCCTCCCAGACCACTCAGGTCCTCTAACTCCAGTCTACTCAACATTCCTAGAAGTAGAACAAAACATGAAGAAGCAGCTTTCAGTTTCTACGCTGCTCTAATCTGGAACAAACTTCCAGACAACTGCAAAGCTGCTGAAACACTGGGTTCTTTTAAATCATGGCTAAAAACCATCTGTTTAGAGCTGCCTTTGAGTAATGTATTCATGTTTCATATGTTTTGTGTGTGCCTCATGCTTTATTGCTATTTTTACTTTATCCTAAATTTATGTCTGCTTTTGAGTAATGTTTTACATGTCATATGCTCTGTGTGTGTTTGATGCTTTATTGCTGTTTTTACATTATTCCCTAATCATGTAAAGCACCTTGAATCACCTTCTTGTTGAAAGTGTGCTATACAAATAAAATTGCCTTGCCTACTGCAATCATTGCTATTTAGCTCATTGTAAGTGCCTAACATTTAGACAAAGATCAGCAATTAGTAAGAGGCAGTTACCCAAACCAGTTTGTTACACTTATTTTTTTTTGTCAGAAAAGACATTCTGCAGTGCAGACGGAACTTATATAATGCACAAGCATCTATATAGAGGACTGCTTTTACACCTGTAGAAGGAAAGAAAAAAAGGAGAACTAAGAACCCACAGCGACAAACAACATATGCAACAGCATCACTGAAAAGCACACAGTTCTAATTAATATAGAATCCATTTAGTGGTGGTCCCCCTATTTAGGGGGGCAGTGGAGTGGATTCCATCTACAGGGGGATCACACCTCTGAGCCTTCCTGGTAAAATCTATTCAGGGATTCTGGAGAGGAGAGTCCGACAGATAGTCAAACCTCGGATCTGTTATAGCTAAAAAAATATAGCCTTTCTAAAACAAAGATGAAACTGAGTCCTTCAGGCATTTATGTACAGTGGGGCAAAAAAGTATTTGTCAGCCACCGATTGAGCAAGTTGTCCCACTTAAAAAGACGTCTGTAATTTTAATCACCTTTGTATTATGGTGCAGAAAATAAGTATTTAGCATCTACAAAGAAGCAAGAATTCTGGCCCCCACATACCTGTTATGTCATATTTAAGAAGCTCTTCTATCCCCCACTTGTTACCTGTATTAATGGCACCTGTTTGAACTCGCTATCTGTATAAAAGACATCTGTCCACACCATCAAACAGTCAGACTCCAACCTCCACCATGGCCAAGACCAAAGAGCTGTCTAAGGACACCAGGGAAACGATTGCACACCTGCACAAGACTGGGATGAGCCAATCTACAGTAGGCAAGCAGCTTGGTGAGAAGAGTTCAACTGTTGGAGCAATTATTAGAAAATGGAATAAATACAAGATCACTGACAATCTCCCTCGAGCTGGGGCTCCATGCAAGTTCTCACCTTGTGGGGTACACATGGTCTTGAGAACGGTGAGGAAACAGCTCAACATTACACAGGGGTTACTGGTCAATGACCTAAAGAGAGCTGGGACGACAGTAACAAAGGTTACTATTGGTAACATGCTTCATCGTCATGGATCAAAATCCAGCAGTCTCCCTCCTTTGGCCAGCACATGTCCAGGCTAAAGTTTACCATCGACCATCTGGATGATCAAGAGGAGAATTGAGAGAATGTCATGTGGTGAGATGAGACCATAATATAACTCTTTGCAATAAACACCATTCGCTGTACTTGGAGGGGGAAGAATGCTGAGTTGCATCCCAAGAATGCACCGATCATTACCTGCACTCATGTATAAAACAATCTGTTTAGCATATTATATTTTTATTTAAGTGTTTGTCTGTTTATTCTTGTATGTTTGCACAAAGTACCGCTGCAATTTCCTAACCCAACATTTGGCAATAAAACCCTTTCTGATTCGGATTCTGATTCAAGAACACTATACTCACTGTGAAGCATGGGGGTGTAAACATGGTTTGGGGCTGCTTTTCTGCAAAGGGGACACGACAACTAATCTGTATTAAGGAAATGATGAATGGGGCCATGTAAAGTGAGATTTTGGGCAAAAACCATCTTTTATCAGTGAGAGCATTGAAAATGAAACTTGTCTGGATCTTGCAGCATGACCATGATTCCAAACACACCACCCAGGCAACGAAGGAGTGGCTACGTTAAAAGCATTTCAAGCTTCTGGAGTGGCCTAGCCAATCTCCAGACCTCAATCCAATAGAGAATCCTGCTACAATGTGTGCAAACCTGTTGAAGACCTACTGGAAATGTTTGACCTCCGTCATTGCCAACCAAGGTTACATTACAAAGCTCAGAACTTTAGTTAAATACTTTATACTTATTTTCTGCACCATGATACAAATAAATTATTTAAAAATCATACAATGTAAATTCCTGGACTACTTTTTACTTTCTCTCACAGTTGAAGTGTACCTATGATAAAAAATTACAGACCTCTCTCATCTTATTAAGTGGGATAACTTGCACAGTCGGTAACGACCAAATGCTTTCTTGCCTCACTGTATTAAATGAACATGTTTGGACAAAACATGGAGGGACAGAGCTTACTCTCGCATTGCTTACCAACCCTTTTGATTAAACACCTTTAAAAGGTATTTAACAATCACTGTTTATCTTCTCCAACACATTCTCTTCAATGTTCTTGTTCAGCTCCTGAAGAACCAGTTCATGATAGTAAGCATGAAGCAGTCCCTCACGGGTAGAACATCCAGAAGATATCTTGCTGCTCTGACGTCTGACGCCCGGTGAACTGACACATCTCTATCAGACACATTATGCTAGATCAACAAGCTTCTTTTTTTAACATGACTTCCTGCCCTAGATGCTTTCACCAAGACAGAGAATAAGTAATCAATTCCTAATTACAGTTGTGGCCAAAAGTTTTGAGAATGACACAAATATTGGTTTTCACTTTTAGATCTTTGTTTCACTTGTTTCTGGGATGTACTGAAATATAATTACAAGCACTTTATACGTTTCAAAGGCTTTTATTGACAATTACATGAAATTTATGCAAAGAGTCAGTATTTGAAGTGTTGGCCCTTCTTTTCAGTACCTCTGCAATTCGACTGGGCATGCTCTCAATCAACTTCTGGGCCAAATCCTGACTGATAGCAACCCATTCTTTCATAATCACTTCTTGGAGTTTGTCAGAATTAGTGGGTTTTTGTTTGTCCACCCGCCTCTTGAGGACCGACCACAAGTTCTCAATGGGATGAAGATCTGGGGAGTTTCCAGGCCATGGACCCAAAATTTCAACGTTTTGGTCCCCGAGCCACTTAGTTATCACATTTGCCTTATGGCACGGTGCTCCATCGAGCTGGAAAATGCGTTGTTCTGTACCAAACTGTTGTTGGATTGTTGGAAGAAGTAGCTATTGGAGGGTGTTTTGGTACCATTCTTTATTCATGGCTGTGTTTTTGGGCAAAATTGTAAGTGAGCCCACTCCCTTGGATGAGAGGCAACCCCACACATGAATGGTCTCAGGATGCTTTACTGTTGGCATGACACAGGACTGATGGTAGCGCTCACCTTTTCTTCTCCGGACAAGCCCTTTTCCAGATGCCCCAAACAATCGGAAAGAGGCTCCATCGGAGAATATGACTTTGCCCCAGTCCTGAGCAGTCCATTCACCATACTTTCTGCAGAACATCAATCTGTCCCTGATGTTTTTTTTGGAGAGAAGTGGCTTCTTTGCTGCCCTTCTTGACACCAGGCCATCTTCCAAAAGTCTTCGCCTCACTGTGCGTGCAGATGCGCTCACACGTGCCTGCTGCCATTCTAGAGCAAGCTCTGCACTGGTGGCACTCCGATCCTGCAGCTGAATCCTCTTTAGGAGACGATCCTGGCGCTTGCTGGACTTTCTTGGACATCCTGAAGCCTTCTTAACAATGATTTCAAGCATCACCCTCCTTTTAACATGTCAAGTCTGCCATTCTAACCCAATCAGCCTGACATAATGATCTCCAGCCTTGTGCTCGTCAACATTCCCACCTGAGTCAACAAGACGATTACTGAAATGATCTCAGCAGGTCCTTTAATGACAGCAATGAAATGCAGTGGAATTTTCATGGCACAGAAGGACTCTGCAATTCATCTGATCACTGTTCATAACATTCTGGAGTATATGCAAATTGCAACTTTTCCAATTTCCAATATTTATGTAATTCTCAAAACTTTTGGCCACGACTGTACATAAGAAATACTCCATTATAGCGTGTGTGTGCATGGTTGTTTGTTCTGTGTGTCTCTGTGTTGGCATGCAACACAGAGACTGGTAACCCTTCCAGGGTGTGCCCCGCCTCTTGCCTGATGAACGCTGGAGATAGGCACCAGCCCCGCCACAACCCTGCATAGGATAGAGGATATAGATAATGGATGGATGGATGTTCCGTAACAGATCTAGAAGAACAAAACCATTCTGGTCCTGGCAGTGGAAGACTAGACCAGCTGGAATTAGCAGGGTCATGGAGGGTGCATGGGAGTTCGTCCATCCAGTCTACATGTATTTTGTGGACTTGGAGAGGATGTCTGATGTCCTTGATATGGGCTGTTAGGTCCCTGTACAACTGGTGTCAGAGATTGGTTTGCATTCCCGACCCCGGATAAGCGGAAGATAATGGATGGATGGATGGATGACTGAGCATTACCTTTTATCACTGCAGACACACTTGTCTCTGTCCCTGTTTTCTACTGAACAGAGGCAATGGATCAATTAACAACTTTCGCTCTACTGTATTAAGCTAAAAATGTGTGAAACTCAATGTCACTCAAGTGCAGATCTTCCATTGTCTGTCAGCCAAAAAACACACAAACACATGCAGCCTCCTCCCTTCATGAAAGCAATACTCTGAGACAGTTCCACCACAAAGTCAGGAATGTGGAGTTTACATGGGCAGCTTTATTTGGCCTGACGAAAATGTTCCCTCTGAGTTCAAAAAGCCACATCACCTTCTCTCTCTGTCTCTCTCTCTCTGTCTCTCTCTCTCTCTCTGAAAGATTTTAGCTGCAAAAGCAGACACACTTGAATTAGATGTCCAAAAAACCTCCATCTGTTATTAACATTTAGTATTTTAGGTTCCCTCTGTCAATGTTCAGAGCCTAACACAGAGAATCTGTGACTAAAAGAGAACCGACAAATGGGCTCGCACAGAAATGTTTTACCCAATATGTTTTAGCAAACAACTGAAAAAATTCTAGAGGCCTAAAAGAGACGTAAAAACCCCCAGCAGAAAATAAAATATAATTACAAACAACCAAGAGGTGAAAAACTAGAGATGATTGGATCGAACAGACTTTTTTGGGGCCTTCAGATGACGTGTTGTAAATTGGCTCTATATAAATAAACTGAATTGAATTCTATGTTAATAGATTGAACATTTCTTTTTTATGACTGAAAACATTTGGACTGAATGGATCTGAAGCTTGAAGTTAAGATAAATTTGTGTATGATTTTCGTTCCACTTCTCACGTGTACACAAATTTGTATTTGTCTTTCACGTGGAATTCCAATAAAATTTATTCATGTTTGTGGCTGTTATGTGACAAAATTAGGAAAAGTTCAAGGGGGCCGAATACTTTTGCAAGCCACTGTATATCAAGTGTAGGACTGTAGCAAAAGCTGTACTGCTCCGCTTGTGAAAGTAAATCTGTTGGGCTTCTACTTGGTACTCAGACACCAATTCTGAGCGCCACACTGCCAAACAGGACACGTAAAAAAAAAAAAAGAAAAAGCAGCAAATCTGCACTTTTAAAATAACGTTCACATACCTGAATCATATCCAGTTCCATCACAGCTGTTATTGTCAATCTGTACATTTTTTCTAAAAAAGTTCTTGATATCCATCTCAGTAACAGTTGCAGGTGACTAACCAATTGTATACAGTATGTTATAGTGTAAGGAGCTTAGGAAAGTAATGCTGGAGTTCTTACCTAAGGCGTAATTCATACTTATGGTGCCAAAATAAAGGAGAAATAATACTTTTTAAGAGGTACAGCAGGGAGAGATCTGTTAATTTCCTAGAGTGGATATTTTATCACAAGACTGATACAAAAACTGGATCGATGTTCTAGATGAGCTCATTGTTCAGATGGGCTAAACATAGTAGTGATAGGGATGTTTGTTTGTTTGTTTGTTTGTTTGTTTGCAAGGTCCAAGGTGCTCTTGTTTACAGTCGCAGAGAGGTGTGTTGTATAGCTGGGCATCGATTCATATTTAAAGAATCGATTTGATTCCGATTCTCAAGAGTTAGAATCGATTATCACAATCCAATCCAATCTGTTCCAATTCGATGTTGATACAGTATGGGTCAGTGCTAGTCCACCAAATAAATTGCCTTACATAATAATAATCGAAGTACAAAGAGAAGAATCGGCATACATAAATCACTTAATTTAACATATTATACAAGCTAAAACAGACCAATAGGATCATAAAGAAACTGATTTTCTGTGACTGCCCTGCTGTCACCGTAGCGAAACAGAACTTCTGCACATGTTTCTGTGTGGCAGACGGACTTTGCTCCAAAGACATGACTGTGACCCAGTTTTGCATGTGATCTCACATATGAAAATGCAGCTGTGTCTACAGCACCGGAGTTAACTTGTAAAACAGCTCATGCTAAATAAAGTATAATTAAAGAACACATCCATGCTATGTCTGAGGATGCACCACATAACAAACATGAGTACGGACACTTGTCATACTTGATGACTGTTTATCAAACAGATATTCATCTGAGAAGAACTCCTACACCATCGCTGGCTTACACTGATCTCAGGACAAACATCAGATAATACATACACCAGTAAAAATATAGTTTGGAACATAGTTATGGATATTAATATATTGTTATGATGGTTAAGATGTAGACTTAAGCGCAGGCAACAATCACAGTTGTCAAAAAGTAGTTTGAAAAGGGTTATTGGTAAGTGTGTATTGCAAGCAAATAATTCAAAAACGAGCGCTGGCGGTCCAGGACAACACTAGGAGGAACACTATAAACATCCCGATTTATATTTGTTATAAGGGCTTTATTCAATGTATCATTCTCTATTTAACTCTGAACCTGTTTGTTAGCAAAAACAATATTTTATTTAAATATAATTTTACATATATACAGAGGTTAAACGTACCAGTATGACCCCTCACCTCTGCCTGATTGTCCAACTTGGTTATGGAAACTGAGTTCTCCTTTTGTTTTGTCCCATATCTTTCACTTACCTTTTGTTCCCTTAAATCCACCTACCCGGACTTTTCCTTGAACCTTCACTGCATTAGGCTTCCATACAAGTCAGACAACTACAACTACTGTACCTGGGACACCTGCTGTCATCCACAGGAGAATAAAATCATACAAAGTACCATACCGTACTACTTTATTTATATAGCGCTTTCCATATGACATAGCAGTCAACCAAAGTATTGTGAAGACATATAGAGAAGAAACGTCCCAGAACCTTTTAGTAATGTATGAGTTCAGGTCCGAAAAAAGCACCTTCTGAAATAATAACAACCCCATTCATGCAGTCAGCCCCAGATTGTAAATGACCACTTGAAAATAAACAGTGCCAGCCCTTTTGTTTACACTAGCCAAGTATACAGAGAGGCCACTCAATTTCTGTGGAGCATTTAGATCCTCTCTGAAAGTCTGCCCAGCAGCCCCTATATCGCTCAGCCAGCCAAGCGTGATCAGTGTTGGTGTTGGCAGGAGGCACACAGCTCAGCTGACTGTGTGGCTCCATGCTCCATATGACACCAATGAGCTGCTCAAAAAGAAGAGAACTCAGCATGAACTGTTCAATTTGCATTATTTTGTTCTCAGTTAAAATTTTTAGGCTCCACAGTTATTGTCTAGAGTTAACTTACCCAGAACTTACTGTAAAATGGATAAATAGCCATTTGTTTAAGGCTTTATCGAGTCCAAGGACTCCAAAGTGATTTAGATTACATTCAGTCATTCCCCCATTCCTACACACACTCACACCCTGATGGTGGTTAGGTACATTGACAGAAGAGAGGCTGCATTATCATCTGCACCACTTAAAGTGGGACTGGTTATGCAGAGAGATTTGGAGGATCATTGGTAGGAGTAAGTGCACCACATCTCTGCCCACAAACACCAATTCAATTCAATTCAATTCAGTTTATTTTTATAGCGCCAATTCACAACAGATGTCATCTCAAGGCACTTAACAAGAAGTCATTTCAATACATTTATACAAACATTCCAATCAGTTAAAAAGTTTACTATTTAAGGAATCCCAGCAGATTGCATCAGTCATTGGCGTGAGGTTGGGCCCCGTTGATGCAGACTTTCCAACCACAGCAATCCTTCATCAATCCCTCACACTGAGCAAGCATGTAGCGACGGTGGAGAGGAAAAACTCCCCTTTAACAGGAAATAAACCTCCAACAGAACCAGGCTCAATAGGAGCGGCCATCTGCCACGACCGCCTGGGGGTTTGAGAAGACAAAGCAGAAACACAGAAGGAACAGAAGATCTGATATAAGAGAACTTTCTATGTTACAAAAAGTAAAAAGTTGATAACAGGACACAGTGGATGTTCAGTTACTGGGAGGATCATCCCAGTCGATGCCCCCCGTCCAACAGGGCATTGCAGCCAAGCAGGATACCAGACCAGGTATATCTTCTATGGAGAGAAAAACACTGAGAGAAAACAAAGTTAACAGTCGAAATAACAGAATGTACTGTAATACAACTGGAGAGTCGTAGGAGAAAAGGAAGTAGCAGAGTGAAGAAATTACACCAGCATCTATCATTGCCATCTAATACGATAAAACCCTCTGATCTGAAGATCTGAGATGCTCCAAATTAACCTGGCAATGTGGAAGTTCACGCTCATTTGCAACCACATCATTCAAAGGAAACCTAAAAACTAACAGTGACAATACAAATAACTGCCTAAAGCTTCAGTCATTTGGAAAGTGACACACCCCTTACAATATTACAAAATGTAACAGGCTGCAGGGACATTTGTAATGTTTTTCATCATTTTTCAGTCATATCAAATTTCCATCACCTCCTCCACAAAACTACAAAAGTAAAATAATAAACAAAAATCTACATATTACTCAGATGTATTAAATTTCAACTTCAACATGAGTACAAGAAGTCAGAAGGTCCATTTATTGATAGAAAGTATAATTTGTTCATGATTCTCTTCCGCTTTAGACTAGCTAGATTTGTTCAGGTAATCAGATATGGAGAAGTCTGAGCTGCTCTGGACATTGTTAATCCCTTTTAATAGTTTCTTTACGTTTCAGTTGTACCACCAAATGCATGGCAAGCCCAAAAAAAGAACAAACTGGATTGTGTTAAGTTGTCCCTACGTGTTTCAGAATGCAACCATGCTAAATAAATGAGAGAGCACTATTCTCTGACTTAGTCACTATAGGTAACAGTCTGGTTGTTGGTTCTGGTGCAAAATTCTTCAGTACATTAAAATGTCTGAAAATGTTGGTGTTACGTTTACCTAAAGGTAGTACAACAGCTTTGTTTTTCTTTAATTGTGTCTACCCTGCTTTCACAGTAAAGAACTAGGAGTAATGCCAGAGAAATCGCCCAGTGGAACGGTATAAAACATGTCAAAGCACAAGTGCAGGACTGTGTCCATATTCTGGAATGGACCTCTACAAAGATAGTAGAAAGATCTGCTATTTGCAAACACATAAAGACAACACATAAAGGCTTTCATGTTTGGGAACATATTACACCAGTTTTAAAGTCGCTGCATTATGCATTTTAGGATTGATTTTAAGGTTATTTTGTTAGATTGTAAATGTCTTAATGGTCTTGGTCCTTCTTATGTATTTGACCTTCTTTTAAATTACAAGCCCTCGCGGCCCCTGAGGTTCTCCAGAACTGGCCTTGTAGTTGTTCCAAAAGTCAGAACTAAGACGTTCGGCGAAGCCTCGTTCTACCACTATGGCCCTTGCCTGTGGAACAGCCTACCGGAGATCCTCACGGTTGCAGAAACTGTTGATGTTTTTAAAAAGAGGCTTAAGAGGCTTTATTTGTTTATTTTGTTTGGTTTTTATTGTTCTGTGTTACCAAACTATTTTTATGAATTTTTTTATAAAGACTAACTCTGGTGTTTCCTTCATGGGGATCCTTTGCGCTGGGGGCACTCTCAGGTTAGCCATGAGGGTATAGCTTTGTCGTGGTGGGCGGGGCTCCGCCTTATGGCTCTGGTGTGGCCCTGATCATGGCGGTCCCTGTGGTGACTCCTCGATGGCTTCCACTGTGATTGGATCTTCAAGATATCGTTTTCTCACAGTAGCATCAATCTAGATGTTTATTTGTATTGTTTCTTCAGTTAAAGAGATAGGAACAGATTGAGCAGTGTTTGTACAGTGAAGGGGTGGGGGATGGGGTGTGTATGTGCCTTCTGTGTGCTGAGAATTTCACTGGTGGCGTATAATTGATTTTGCTTTGATCGTGTTAAGGCTGTGTTTTCATCATGTAAAGCACTTAGTGCATATTTTATCACGAAAATTGCTCTACAAATAAAATTTGATTGATTGATTGATTACATAGTGGTGAAAACCATCATAGTTCCCTTGAGCATCAAACATAATCAGGACCACAATAACCCTTTATGGGGACATGTGCTTATCTGTGCAGGGAGGTGAAGGTAAGCCAACCTAATGTCACTGACGGAAACACCAGCACGCAGGCCGACTAAGCTCTATGTTCACATTTGTTTGGGCTTTTAATCTATAGCTAGCTGAGGATGACTACGTGTGTTTACACTGTAGCACAGTACAGACATGGGCAGAACAGATAATAGTGCAAGCTGCGAATGGAATCGGTGAGTACTTAGATAAATAAAAACAGCCACATGGAACAAGTGAGTGACAGCAGCACTGTTGGTTGTAATAAACCGATCCCTACTTCACACACCAACTCGGCTCCGTCGCGATCTTCCTTCAGCACAGAGAGGTGACGTTGGAAGATTCACTTGTATCCTTTATGCAGTCAGGGACCTTATCGCTCTCAGGCCCAACTTTAGTTTCTTTTCAATGTCAGTCCGAAAGGCTAAGAACAATTTTTATTCACTTCTCAATTCAGCAGGTGGGTAAAAACATTCTTTTTTTTGAAAGATGAAGGGAATAATAATAGTGCGAAATGGAATACATCTTTACATCATTTATGGAAGGGGATGGATACCAAAACATTTTCAGTATATACATGTAATTCAACTGATTTATTTTCCAATCACAAGTGTTGTGCACGACTGGTGCAACTATACAGCTGGTTAGCTCACTGAGCTAACATTCAGCATAGAGCAAGGGAACTTGATCCGTTATCCCTGAACCAGTTACTGCTTCCTTCCAATCTCGGGTAAATGTACGTACTGTGTGTATTAATGCCTATTTTTATTCTATACTGGACTTTCACTTTCAGAAAAATTGTAGCCTGATATTTGCCAGCATTTCTATGGTGTGTGATGTGGTTCATATGATGTGGACATCAGAATCAGAAAGGGTTTTATTGCCAAATGTTGGGTAGGTTTACAACATTAGGAAATTGCTGCGGTACTTTGTGCAAACATACAAGTACAAACAGACAAACACTTAAATAAAAATATAATATGCTAAACAGATTGATATATGCATGAGTGCAGGTAACGATTGGTGCAAATCAGACAGGTGCAAAAAAAACACAATATGGGTCATGTAACTGAAACAGAGCGGGTGGTGGGAACAGTCTTAGGGTTATTGTTCATGAGTCCAACAGAAGAGGGGAAGAAACTGTTCTTATGGCGAGAGGTTCTGGTCCGAATGGACCGGAGCCTCCTGCCTGAGGGGAGCAGGTCAAACAGTCTGTGTCCAGGGTGAGAAGGGTCGGCTGTGATCCGACCTGCACGCCCAAGTGTCCTGGAGGTCCTGGATGTATCATGTGGACAATTTAAATGCACTGAGTAAGTCGAGTGAATTAAACCGTTTAGGACAATTTGTTCCAGTCTGACTTAGAAGTGAGGCTTTAGCTAAGTTAAAGATCTTGGAGAACTTCACTGCTGCCTTTTACTTTTGAAATTCTGCTCTATTAAACAGAGAACATGGTGAGTTGGCCTACCAACTAAGCAAAATGTAATGAAACTGAAAAACTGGCAACTGAAAAACAACTCCATTTAATGAAAATAGCAAAAACTAAGAACAAAACATCTCATGTTGAATGTCTTTGTCATCACGATTATCCGGAGAGCACGGTGGTCTGATATAAAATGCCCATGTGTATGCATGTTTGCTTTAGCTTTAGTAAAAATGAAACCAAGCGGGGTAATTACACTTAAACTTTGACTGTCAGACCACCGCAGGCCCCTCTGGTGCTGCATCTTCACCACAAACCACCAATCAAGTCCCTCCACCTCCAGCCTCGTAAACACAGAGCCACAACAGGACGCTGTGGTTTGCTAGGAGAGAACCAATACGGCAGAACTAGGGGTGCACCCCTCCATCATGTTTCCGTTATGGTGTGTTCAGACCAACTGTTGACTCCTGGTTCTGTTTATGAAAAGGCAACCTGTTTACCAGTTCCTGAGTTTCCTCTCCAATAATGAGCCTGAATGCAGCACAGATGTAAACACTGGCTGGGGCCAAATCACCTCCTGCAAAACATCAAGCTGTGGGCTTGGACCCAAATCAGGAAGGTCATTTTATACTAACACCACAGAAGGAACCAATTTTAGCCTCTTTATTGTCAATAACACACAAAAAACTAAGCAGTTTAATTACAGTTGTTGTCAACAGACACAGTCCTTTTTTAACTGTGTTTAAGAATTTGCATTTGAAGTATGAATTCATATAAACCTTTATAATCAAGAAATTAGGTACAGTGAGGTCAAAGCTGATTGATAATGAATATTTACAAGCTTTAATCAATGAAAAGATTGAATTTTACATTTCTAAGCTGTGACAAAATTATAGTCCTTTAATCATTGGTTGAGATGTTTTTATAAACCAGTCAAGTACCCAGCCTCTAGTTGTAAACTGAGGTTTTTTTGCAGAGCTGTGGAGAGACAAAATGGCCACATTGTTTCTTCATCACAGGATTTTATTATTAAGAGAACAGAGGATTGAAGCAAAGTCTGGTTTGTGCTTATCATTAACTGGCAGGAAGCATCCAACCTAGCCTACAAAACATTAACTTTGTATAAGCCATAGAGACATGCCTGCAACCAGGAAGAGAGAGAAAAAAGAAAACCTTATTTTCCCGCAGGGTTCTGAGCAAAATGATGAAAGTATTCCTTGAATTATTGTTAAAGAATTAAAATCTTTATGTGTGGCAGTGTCAGGTATGATATGTGAAAGTGAATCAGCGCTGAATATTCTCCTTAGACTTTGGTTCACTCACAAATCTGTGTATAGAGATGGCTATAGTGGTATGTCACTTCCTCTTCCAGAGTGATCCTTCTGGCTTTTCTGTGCTCTCAAGTACGCCTCCCCCCGGATCCTAGTGAAAAACATCTTCACAATCATAGCCAGAACAGTGGCACACATGATGTAGACTTTGCTGCCTCCTTGTGGTCATTTTCGGTATTTCACCTGGGTTTAGCAGCTCACACGGAATACATAGTTGATTTTATTTAGTATTCTTAGACGGGCCCCACTCATGATATTCTGTAACAAGTATAAAAAAATTTATTGATATTTACCATTCAAAGGCATAACTGATGGTGCAGTCTGTTTCCATCTTTTTTCTATTTCGTTCTCCCGTCTGCTCCTCTTCCCTTCTTCCCAATCCCATCCACTCCAAAGTTTGAAGTCTTTAGGTTTCCTCCTTGGTACAGGCTCGAGATAATAGTATTGCTATAGAAGGCTAAAAGTGACATAAATCCCCAAAATTAATGGGATATTTAATAGTGTTATATTTGATTATTTGAATAAAATTGGAAACTATTATCAAATAAATACATTTTCTAATATATTTTAAAGGCTATCAAACTGTTAGATAATGAAATATTTAAATTAAGGAATCTAATTACAATTTAAATTAAATCTATGATAAAATAATGTATAAAAGTCTTTTTTTGTTTGTTTCCTGTACATCATGAAAAAATGCAAACTGGTGCTGTATCTTTCTTTTCTTCTTAATGGTGTGAACTTCTGAACTGAAAGACGAAGGTCCTGGGGTCAAATCCTAGCCTAGTCTCAGACCTGACCTGACAAATGAACAGGCACACACACAACATAAAGACACACAAGAATGAATGCTGTACACCCACTCATACTTCTCATGCACACTATACTCCTAGGTCCGGGGACCGAGTCCCCAGGGAGGGGCACCCAGACCCCGACCAGACAGCCTGATCCTCCTCCCGGCCTCCAGCTCTGGATGGAAAACAGGGAACAGAGTTGTGGAAAGACCTCGTGCCTCTCTCTGCCTGCTCATATGTAGTGGTGATTGAATTTTTTTTTTTTTACTCTGTGTTGCCTATTTGCAGATTATTTGGCTTTAAAATCCTCAAATAAAATCATGTCTCTATCATTTAATAGATTCAGTACTGACTAGATACCTTTTTCTTACCATATTTGAATAAAGATCGATTCATTATTAACTTTTGTACAACAACAATTCCACAGCGGAGTGTTATGGGGGCTGTGACTGTGCTTGTAGATTAGTTTGCAGGTGGATTTAAGGAGGTTTAATGGGTAGCTTTCTAATTGCATCTAAAATGTCATAAGCAAGGCCAGACAATCCAATGGGCATTATGGGCTAGGAGCCGTGCCCACTGGGGGGTCCCATTCATCTTTACTTAATATGGATCAGTTATCCTTTCCCTTTTGCAGAAAAGCCCCCCCAAAGCATGATGTTTCCACCCCCATGCTTCACAGTAGGGATGGTGTTCTTGGGATGCAACACATCCTTCTTTTTCCTCCAAACATGACGAGTGAAGTTTAGACCAAAAAGTTCTATTTTGGTCTCATCTGACCACATGACTTTCTCCCATGCCTCCTCTGGATCATCCAGATGGTCATTGGCAAACTTCAGACGGACCTGGACATGTGATGACTGGAGCAGGGGAACCTTCTGTACAATACATGATTTTAAACCATGACAGCGTGTAGTGTTCTACCGACAGTAACCTTTGAACCTGTGGTCCCAGCTCTCTTCGTGTCATTGACCAGCTCCTCCTGTGTAGTTCTGGGCTGATTCCTCACCAGGTGTCTTTAACGAGCTCAGACAGGTACTACTAATTTAGATTAACAAGTGGAGTAGAGGTGGACTTTTTAAAGGCAGAGTAACAGGTCTTTGAGAGCCAGGGCCAAGGGCGTAACCATCATCTCAAAAGTGAAGGGGACAATTTTTTTTTCAGTGGCCTATTGTGTGATTTATCATCCTCTCACATTCAGTAATACTTTTCCTCTGTGATTAAAAAACCATTTAATCACCGTTACATGATTGTGCTGGTTTAGTTATCCCCACGACGCCACATGGATCGATGACTTACCCGTTAGTGTTTCAATGGCCCGCATTCGGGGTTGGCCCTGATGCTGGTTGTAATCCACTGAAATTCTGACTTCTAACTTCTATGAACTTATACATATTTTATATCATTAGAAAGCTAAGAGTCTTGTGATTTCAATTATGGATGCCAATCAATGATACAGTCATAACTGTAGGCACGAGTGCTTTTGCCAACACACACACACCTCTGCAGAAGGAGATAAAATGTGTGACTCACCCCTTTGTGGTCCAATAAATCTGAGGAAATCAATCCATCTCAAACAAAACAGTCTTTTTACATCCATAAGGGTCTGATTAAAGTCCTCTAATAAAGTGATTATTCCAGGACAACAATAAAACTGATTAAAAAAAATTTAAAAGCAGCAAATATGCACTTCCGAAATGTCTATTCTATCTTTGTCAAATAGTCATATTTTAAATTCTCACTGTGATTTTGTTATTTAAAGCAAAGACAAGTTTTAGTAAAGAAATATTCAGCCAGCTGTTTGAAAAGACATGCTGTCTTCGAGTTAGACAACAGAGATAATAACGACAGGATGGTCCAAATGAATACTTGGACTCCTTAACTCCATGATGAAGCTTTACTTCATCATGGAGTTAAGGAGCTCAGAAACTAAACTAATTTATATAACGTTGTGATTTTTTAAATGTTTATATTCAGTCAGAAAAGATTGTTTTAGTTAAAAATGTATCTGTTTAACTAAAATATTTGTAACATTTTGGTCTATGTGTTACAACTAAGCAGTGCTGAGATATTCTTTCTTTTACATACAAACGTTTTTGCCACTTCAACAGCAAGTTTAGAGGGACCGCAATAAGAAAACTCAGATGTCCCAGCATTCTACCAGCATTTAAACGCATCATGCACGCACAAATCTGGAGACGTGAAATCAGTCTCAAAATATGGCAAGCCATTGGGGTCAAAAAGGTTTTTCAACACAAAACGCCGCTTTTGACGCCGCTTTTATCGTCAAAACGCTGTAATTAACGAAGTTTTATAATGCTTCGGTAAACGCCGTAAAATACGACGTTTTACGTACGCGTGTAAAAAACGGCGTTTTTCCACTCATCTACGTTTTGTGCCATTACAAGCGTGTAAAAAGCGGCGTTTTGTTGTATTATAATTAACCCAGCCTTCTTTTTAAACTGCCACTAAAATTGAACAGTGATCATCCAATCAGTAAAGCACAAGATCAGACTAAACCAGTCCATCTCTGATCTCCTGTCATTGGGCTTGTTCTGTTGAAGCCGTCTGCTTGTGTGCCGCTTATATCTGCAACAATATTAAAATGCACTGTCAGAATACAGACTCAAACAAACATAGAATTTTTGTTGTAATTAAATAAAGCCCTTAAATGTTTTTTTCTTTTTATTCATACACGTCTGAGCGCTGACTTAAGCATTACAATGAGACAGATTGAATTAATAGTGTTGGAATCGTCACCCCTTTACGGATACAGAGTCATGGTTCTGTGTTAGTTTACTTTTAAAGTTACTAATGTGTCAGCAATCCGAGGAGATAGTTTCATATTTGCCGTCTGTGGGTTATTTTCGATTATTGATGTGTGTGATAGATTTCGACTCTAGGTCACCTTTCATTTCTTCCACGGTCTGTGTCTCCATCTGCTGGACATTTAGTCTATTGCACCTTACACAGACTCGTGTTAAAACGTTTTTTTATGTTATGTATGCCTGGACGCGCTGACTGGTGTGAACGCACCATGTTGTGCAGCACTGCTCTCTCTAGCAATTGACGACGACCCACTGTTTGCTTACAGTGCGTTCAAAGACGGCTCGCAAAAATCTTTTACTTTTGTTAACGGTTAAGACAGCTATAAAGGCTGAAAAAAAGTGCGGGGGATGCAGGGCACCGACACGGGAAGTGCGGGGACATGTCCCACGCGTACCCCGCGGTTGTTACGCCCATGGTCCTGCTTATCAGTGAAGAAGGTTGTCGCTTTTTCCTTGCGCACTTTCTTTGCACCCTCAGTAGGAGATCTGGTCCAGCTGTGTGCTGAGGGACGTTTTATTGTATTCAGTTTGATATCAAACCATTTTTTCTTTATTTCCAACAGGAACATCTCCACTGTCCTGACCGCATACTGCCTCTGTCACTTTCTCCCAGGCAGTTATTTTTTTATTGGTTCTCCCAGTGCTGATAGAACTAATGTTCAATACGAATTTAACTTATTTAATTTGTTCAAAAAAGTTAAGGTTTTCAAAAGAAGTTAATAACAGCAAATGAAATTATTCTAAAAACCTTTATATAAAAAAATGTTGCCAACATCCCAGGTTTTCCATGTGTCGCTCCATTTCTTTATCCATAACTTCATTTGCAGACTGGTTTGCTTTGATTTTTGTGTGCATCTAAAGTGACAGAAATTTCATAAATACTCTGAGAAATAAATCTCCTGTATGGAGAAACAAGCTATTTCAAGTGGTAACGTCAGATTTTACAGCATTTATAAACACTGACCGCAGAAATGGCCATAGACTCAAGAACAGAAGTCCCACTGCAGCAGCTATGTGTGTTCACACTCCACCCTTTAACAGGTCCACTGCCCTATAGCTTTAAACATGAAACATTAGTTATGTTACAGGTTTCCTAGGAGTTTAGAATGACTTCAATAATTCTGTAGACTTTAGCCCCTGACAAAGAATCACAGTTTATCGTTTGATAGATGTAACGTTCACAGCTCTATCGCAGGATCGTAGTGGGCTAAAGAAAATGTACAAAATAAAATAAAGCCTCTGTCAGAAAGTTCCCTTTAAATCCATTCATTTCTATAAAGTTAAGAGATTTTTTTATGTTGTAGAATGTAAACGCTGTAAAATAATCTTACATTTTTGTCTTTTGTGTTTATTGCCCTTTTATTACAAGTAGAACTTGTTTTATTTCAGCAACATGCAGAAAGGCAGCAGAATATCTGCACAGTTTTAAACCTTTTACATTTTTATAACATACATGCAAAGTTTAGCACAAATACATCTGTTTCAAAGATTTGAGGAGAATACAGTTTAAAAAACGAGAAAATAACACAGAGCCAAAAAACAACTGAAGTTAGTCTGATGGTAAAGGTTTTAGCATAGGTCTACACCTGTTTGAGTCCAGCTACGCCTTCATAAGTACTACCGGTACTCAGAGCAAACGTACTGGATATATGGGGCTGAAAATGAAAAGATCTCATCATTAGACAGCATGGGATCAATTTCCACAGCTATGCCGATGATACACAACTATATTTATCCATAAATCCTGATGAACCCAGTCAGTTAGGTAGATTACAGGCATGTCTGGAAGACATAAAAACATGGATGACTCT
Organism: Valencia hispanica; assembly: GCA_963556495.2. NCBI lineage: Eukaryota > Metazoa > Chordata > Actinopteri > Cyprinodontiformes > Valenciidae > Valencia > Valencia hispanica. Next base: position 42,189,073 of record OY747717.1, read on the forward strand.
AAACTTTCTGCTTTAAAATTCTGACAAAACAGAAGTTGCTGTCTTTGGACCAGAAGTTCTAAAACAGAAACTGATTAGTCAATCACTTCATCTGGATGGCATTAAATTGGCCCCCAGTAATAACGTAAAGAACCTCTGCGTTATTTTTGACCGAGACTTGACATTTAAATCCCATATTAAACAGGTTTCTAGGATTTCTTTCTTTCACCTCCGGAATATTGCTAAAATTAGAAACATCCTGTCCAGGAGGGATGCTGAGAAACTAGTCCATGCATTTGTTACCTCAAGGCTGGACTACTGTAACTCTTTACTATCAGGAAGTCCACAAAATGTAATTAAAAGGTTTAAGTTACAGTGTTGTAGTCAAGTTATCATCTCTCGAGTCCAAGTCATACTCAAGTCCTTAGTGTTCAAGTCCAAGTCTAAGTGCAAGTCCCATAGGATTAGTCCAAGTCGAGTTGCTAAGTCCTACTGGCCAAGTCCAAGTCCCAAAAAGAATCTTCCAAGTCCTAGTCAAGTCATCATCACCTGAGAGCAAATCAAAAATAAGACAGCAGTGTGTAGATTTTAAGACTAAAATAATGGCAGCCATACATGGTTTAATTTATTAAAAAATGTGTACCCAGTGCCCCCCCTGCTAGCACCAAGCTAACACAGTATCATGTGCAAAACAATAAAATATGCTTGAACATATGTTTGAAACCAATTAATAAACATGTCACCCGCACACTTTTTGGGAGGTTATTAAATTTGTCCAGCAATCTGAACTGAAAATTAGCATTGGCTACATGCTAATTCCAACAACAGTAATTTATCAAGTCGGAGTCAAGTCCAAGTCCAAGTGCAAGCCCCCATAACCCTGAAAAGGGAGTCAAGTCAGGACTTGAGTCCGAATCCAGGACTCGAATACTCCATCCCTGTTCAGTTGATCCAAAATGCGGCAGCAAGAGTTTTGATGAATATTAAAAAGAGAGATCACATTTCTCCTGTTTTAGCTTCCCTTCATTGGCTCCCTGTTAAATCCAGAATAGAATTTTAGATCCTCCTTCTTACATATAAAGCCCTTAATAATCAAGCTCCATCATACATCAGAGATCTAATTGTTCCTTATGTTCCTAACAGAGCCCTTCGCTCTCAGACTGCAGGTTTACTTGTAGTTCCTAGGATTTCTAAAAGTAGAATGGGAGGCAGATCTTTTAGTTATCAGGCTCCTCTCCTGTGGAACCAGCTCCCAGCTTTAGTCCGTGAGGCAGACACTCTGTTTACTTTTAAGGCCAGGCTTAAAACTTTCCTTTTTGATAAAGCTTATAGTTAGAGTGGCTAAGGTCATCCTGAGCTATCTCTGTAGTTATGCTGCTATAGGCTTAGACTGCTGGAGGACAGACTGACCAATTTGCTTTACTCTGCTACTTTTCTCTTCTACTACTCTCCAGTTGCATTATTTGCTGTTATTTTGACTGTTAACTTTGTTTTCTCTCAGTTTTTTTTCTCCATGGAAGATATACCTGGTCTGGTATCCTGCTTGGCTGCAATGCCCTTTTGGACGGGGGGCATTCTAGTAACCGAGCATCCCCCATGTCTTTTTTACTTTTTTTCATATAGAAAGTACTCTTACATAATTTCTTTTTGTGTTTCTAATCTGTCTTCTCGAACCCCCAGATGGTCGTGGCAGATGGCTGCTTGTACTGAGCCAGGTTCTGGTTCTGCTGGAAGTTTCTTCTTGTTAAAGGGGAGTTTTTCCTCTCCACTGTCGCTACATGCTTGCTCAGTATGAGGGATTGCGGTGGTTGTAGTCTGCATTAACGGGGCGCAACTGCCAGTCAGTGACTCGATGCAACCTGCTGGGATTCCTAAAATAGAGAACTCGCTAAAACTTTAAACTGATTGGAATGTTTGTATTGAAATGACTATCTTGTAAATTGCTTTGAGATGACATCTGTTGTGAATCGGCACTATATAAATAAACTGAATTGAATCTCAACTTCAGATGCCTGGGGAGTAGCTAAAAATAACATAACTTTGCACAGAACATATAGGCTACACAGAAAGGCCCCAGCTAGAATTCAAACATGGCTGACTGCTGCACTTGAAGCAAAACCTTTCTTACCATTAAACGTAGCTGTTTTAAGGCTGATTCAGAATGAAAAACTATTCTTTCACACAAAGTGAAAATGCTGCAAAAAATAACCCTCAGAGAGAGTTACCTGATCATGAACTGGACTACAGTCTTTTGTTTGGATTTAGCAGATTTCTGCACATCTTCGGTCTTCATACAATTTAGGGATCAGTTGCACCTTGGGGGTTAATTAGTCACCACGGTGGGCTACATTTACAGGAACTCCACAGACCATTTAACACAGAGTTCTGACAGAAAGTTAAGTCCCTGAAGGAGGTCACAAAAACATGTCCTTAAAAAGTTATTTTTAATTTTTTACAGTGTAATTACAGACCAGCCCAAAGAGTAAACACATTCACTGTAGTAAACATTAAAAGTGTCGCTGTACAGTAGTTCTTTAGTCATTAACCAACACATGCCTGTTACAGTCACAAACTATTCGTATATCTGAACATCACATCCTTAAAGCTACATTATGTAAGAACTTCTCCCATCTAGCGGTGAAAAAAACCAACTGAATATTACGTTCTAGCCCCAACTCCCACCCCCCCATTCCGAGCGCGTTTTAACTCCTACGGTGGCCGTTTCATGCCAAGGTTAACATGGCTTCCAGTACTACGACTTCGTCCAGTGTTCCTTCCAGTGATGAAGTTACTTTAGAAAACTACATTGCATTTAGTTATATAGTCGACAAGCTCCCTCTGGCATTCGTCACGGTGCAACTGAGTGTAACCAAAGCGCGAAAAGCTAGAATTTCTAGGAATGTCCCTCGTTTGCGAATGTATTTTAAAGATGGAGGCTCAACATTGATTTAGCCATTCGCGCGACTCGCGCATATGTATATTGAATAGCAGATTCTACACTTACGACAATACTTTCATTAGTATGTGGAAGTAATTACACATGAATGATCACATATTTTTGAAGGACAAAGGGGTTTTTGCTAAGAATTAACTCAAAAAAATACACAATGTAGCTTTAAAGCACACAGATTAAAAAACAAAGTAAATATGCTACATTTGAGACGTCAACTCATGCTGCAGGTAAAGCTGTGCCATGTCCACAGTAGTCTAAAACATGAGATGTTTTGGCATTCACTGAACACCTCTATGCAGGAAGTAGTAGGTGGAGGTTTCATCGGACACTTTGTGACATGTGTAGAGGGGTCAGCATCTCCTCGAAGATGGCTCCCTTCACATTGGAGCCTCTCAGGTTGGCTTCCTGAAGATCACATCCCGACAAGTCACAGTTCTGCAGGAAAACCAAATCATTGTAACAGTTTAGAGCAGTACTTCTCAAATAGTGGGTGAGAGGCAGGAGGACTTTTTTCTTTATTCATGCTTGAACGATAAACAAGCCTCCAGTCAATACGTGACAGCGGTGCTCAAACTAATCAACAGAGTGCCTGTTCAACTTAGCAGAAGTAGTCGACACACTTGTTGGGACCCATTTTCCACAAATGAACTGAACAGACTGCATTTCCCAGAATTCCTAGCTGTGCCCCAAAAGGAATTCCCATTGGAACGTGGCCAACGATGACATCACAAAGTTTATAAAAGGGGCCGCAATGAGGGCCATAATTTGTCTTTGGCATTGCCCTACAATGGAAGGAGACACTCTCCACCTTTGCATACAAGTCTGTGGAGGTCTTAGTTCCTACCCACGGGAAGAAACCAACGCATGACTCCCCCTCCCTTTTTATGATAAACAATGTTTTGAATTGATTCTTTGATGCTTATTGTTTGTTCCATCCACATATTATTAGGTTTAGTAGTATAGTTTGCATGCTTTAGAATAGATGGGAATTATTGATGAAATGCTTTGGCTGTAAGGTTGATCTATTTTCTTAATAAATTCCCCTTAGCTTAAAGAGACGTTTTCTGTGATTACGTGGTGTATGCGTGCAATTATTGTCCACTGCGTTTTTGAACTTATGTTTCAGAAGAGACTGGATGTCTGGAATTACAAGCGCTTCTCTTAGAAGCTGGTGACCCGATATTTAATTAATAGATTAAAACTTGAATTTCATCAATAATTATATTAATATTAAATTATTTATTAAAATTATTGATGGTTATCTAAACCAGTGTCAGAACACTCTCTGTGTCAGTCTGTACACAGTCATGTACAGACTGACAGAGTAGGGCTCTATGAAGTTCGCATTGTAGGAAAAGCGGACGGAATCACAGTATTTAACAGACAAAATGGAATACACAATTACACACTGTTCCTGTAGTATTTTGGCGGCTGCAGATCCTGTACCTGTTGTTACCTGGTTAGGCGGGGATTGGATCGCAGGGATTGGAGACTCTCACAGACAGAATAAACCAGCCAGCCATAGCAAAAAAACAAACAAAAAAAAACTCATTGAAACTCGGCATCTTCCAAAAAAAAAAGAAAAGAAAAGCTTAACACTAGGGTCAGTGCTAGCGATGGTCTCCCTATGGCAGGTTGGCCATAGGGAGGTTTGGGAGTTTTCCCAAACGGCTGGTCTGTGCTAAGGACGGTGGCCGGAGTTTTTTTTTTTGTACTCCAAAAGCAGCCGTGGTTGAGCCACTGTGATTATCCTGTTGTGTGTCTGTGTTTGTGAGTGACTGAGGTCAGTCGTAAGTGAGGTGTCTTCCTTTATATAAGATTTTTGATCTCTGCATATTTCAGTACTATTTGGACAGGTCGTTTGATTTAGAATGTGGGTTAAAAGTTTTTCATGCAAGGCAATAAGCTTTTGAAAGTGATTTATTTTAAGCTGAATTTTCTCTAACATGCTGCATATAATAAATCATTTCCATTTTATTTACCTGGAATGTTGTTACTCACTACTGCCATTTATTTGATCCGGAGATTGTTGTACAAGAAACTAAATATGGTTGACAGTCCCTGGTTTAAGATGTTTTCTCCATTCTTGAATCACAAATTCAGCCACAGAAAAATCGCTCTCAGTTTGCATTTTTTTATGTCGCGACCAGGGGAGGGTAAAGTAAAACTGTTCTTAATTAAGAGTAGCATTACTTCAACATAAGTATTCGAGTAAAAGTAAAAAGTAGTCGTTCAAGAAATTACTCAAGAGTAAAATAGTAATATGTAAAAATGCTGCTCAAGTAGCCTACTGAGTAACTGATCAGAACATCAGATCAGTTCTATTGGCACTGATGTTTTTGAAAAACATTTCATCAGACAGACAAAAATACAAAGTTATGTGTGAATTCTGGTATTTTAAAGAGTACAATGAAATAATTTATACAAATGACAAAATAAATTTGACGAGGAAACTTTTTCAAATCATTATGTTCATCATAAAACTTATTAAACTAATACAACAAGTAATGTACCTATGTTAGAACAAGTTAAAGGGCTTCCAGAGCTAATATATAGGGTTTTACCATATATTCAGTTCATCTCCGAAGCTCAGCTACTAAAAAATAACATTAGAACAACAAAGCTTGTGTACAAACAAGAGGTCTCACTTTAACATAAACTGTAGGTTTGTGTCCTTGTCTGATGCATTTTTGTCTAGAACAAGTTTGTTTTGATTCAGTGAAATTACTCTCAGTAGGTAGAATATCAAGAATTTTTTTCTTAAGAGTAGTGACACTTCATAATAATTACTTCTAAATATATAAATAAATATAAGCGGATTCTAAAAAAAAAAGTTAAAAGCTGGTGCCTATCTCCAGCAGTCACGGGGCAAGAGGCATACTACCCACCTCTTGTCATGACAAATTAAAACCCTGTTATACTATTGTGAGGGATTCTTCCCCTCACTAACAGGTCATGTTTTTTTTGTTCATTAAATTCTGTATTTCTCTTTTGTGTTGATTTTCTTAGTTAGGGGCCCTAACCTTGGTAAAGGAGTTTAAGTTTAATATGTATGTTTTGTTTTTGTGGTTCTCATCTTTTTTTTTTCTCTCTCTGAGGTCACCTGTTCAGGTGTTGCCATGGAAGCGCGCCCATGGGCAGCCCTGATGAGCAGCTGATGTGCTTAATCAGCTTCACTAGGGGAAAATCCAATGGACTTTAGAGAGGGGTGAAAAGGATGTTGTATTCAGTTCCTTTAACTTTAGTTAGTTTGTATTTTTGTTACTTTAAATTGTTTAGGCTGATTGTAAATATGTAAGTAGAAAGTTTAAATAGTTTTTGGGGATTTATTTGTAAAAATGAGTTAAAATGTGACTGTTGTCCCCACCCAATTTTAGGTGGTATGGCCTGATTGTAACATTAAAAAAAGCAGGTTTGTTTTTCACAGTGAGGGGGTTTATGGCTGGTTGAGGAGGGGAATCCATGTTCCTTTGTCTTGGTAGGTTTAAACAAGACAAAAGATAAAAACTACAGAGCTCTGCAAACACTTGGACTCTTTCTGTATTTTTTTCTTGGGTCTCCTGCTTGCTGCACCAATCATCCAGAGTTGAGTTAATGTTTTATCCCACAAAACAACAAAACCTAACAACTATCAAATGTATATTTGTTGAAGTTATGGTTCCACTTGCATCCTTTGTGCGATCAGGTAAAAGGCCTCTCTGAACCAAGGTCCCGGGCTGAATATCAATACCAGCCCACCCCATACGATGATTATGAATTAGGAGAACAACCCTTCTGTAAGTCCTGTCAACTCACAGGCAGCAAGGTCTGCAACAACATGAGAGCTAAACACAAAAACACTGACCTGTAATGTATTTCAGTGGTGTCTGGGACAGAAAAAATAAACATGGGAACACAGAGAACAAAACTCATGATCATTATGAAAGTGGAACGAGGATTTAGGGTGCATCCACACCTGATAGTCTGGTAGACTCGATTTGATTGGGGATCAAAATTGCAACATTGTTGTTTTTTTTAGCTGATGCGGTGGCACTCACACTGCTCTTTGTCAAACAAACCAAAGCTTTGGAGCAACAAGTTTACCTCCTCGCCTGTGGTGGTGCTGCACTCCTTGGTGCATGGGGGGACACTTCCTGTACAGTGAAATGTAAACAAACATGGAGTGTTGTGGCAGATTGTAGCGGCCTTAGGATTCCTTTGTGTTTGGCAAATGGGCCAGATAAATACAGGATGGACAGAGAAGACGCAGAGGAATATAGAGAATGCTGTTTTTTACACGAGGCGGCTGAGACGGCGCCGTATGAGGTGGCGTGCAATGAGTAGGGGCGGGTACAACTACACAGCATTGATCTCCTCCTTAAACAGACTTCGAGCAAGGCATGTACAAGATATGACTCAAATTATCTTGCCGTTTCTCCCACAACTATCCAGCATGCGAGGCTGTTTAGACTGTACTTACCCAGGATGCCCTGCACAATAGTCCGCTTCCTGCTTTTGGTGTGGTCCCGGTCCGCTTGCCATTCACATATGCAATCGAACTGCACCAGAGTTTGTTTCAATTGAACCAAGAGCTAGGTTTTTAGGTGGACCAGAGGTCACTTTTTTGGTCCTCATCAGAGTTTGATTGCCTATTTACACCTTCCCAAACGAACCAGACTTTCTGGGCAAACGAAATAGAGTTCAATTAAAGCGGACTAAACAGGCTGGTTTGAATGTACCCTTACTGTTTGCAGGGTTCTTCATAAGACATGGTTTGGTGCAGAATTCAACAAAAGCATTTTTAATGGGAGATTTTCTTTTATAAAAGGTAAGAAAATATTGATACACCGATATATCGCGATATTTTATTTCACGATATTGTATCGATATTCAAAACAAAAATATCGATGTCTTTTTTTTAAGGATTTGAAAGGAACCATTAATGATGACAGTAATTTTTGTAGTAAAATTAAAAGTATAACTGGTAGTTATTGGCTGTTTTCACCTTCTTCATTCCAGTGGATCAACTAGATCTAGTAATAAAACTGAATGTGTTAAAGTATGAAACAGGTTGGAGTGTTTAGAATGCTGTGACAGTTTTCCTACTGTTAAATTGAGTTTTAAAAATCACAATATATAGTCTCACTCATAGTATCGCGATATATCGTATCGTCTCCCATGTATCGCGATACATATCGTATCGCCAGATTTTTGCCAATAGCCTACACATCCCTAGTGAAAAACATCAGATTCTTTGTTTTGCACATAATGTTTTAGTTCCTTAAAAATTACAGGAAAATGTTTTGTTTTGAATAACAGTAAATTTGGATTTTTGGTTATTAATTTGTAAAATTGTTTTCATTCACTCCTTAATTAAACACGTTTTGGGTTAATAAACATGGTCAGAATGGAAAAAGTGGAATTCAGAAAAACAAAAATGGAAAAAGTCGAATTTTGGAAAGATAAAACAGAATTTTGAAAATAATAAAACTGATTTAATAGGGCACAAGAGAAGTTTGTAACAGTAAAAAGAAAAATGGTAGAGAGGATGGAGGCAAAAAATTTCTATATTTTTAAAAAAAAGGAATATGCTAATGAAGCTGACCAGTAACCAATATTTAAAGTTTAAAATTTTTTTGAGTGTTACCGTTTGGTCTAAAAATTCACATCACAGTGAATCATTTGTACCTTTCTCTTCTGAGTTAATAAACTGAACTCAAGACTGAAAGCAAAAAAAGAGCTGCAACCCCCTAAAATTTAAGTGGTTGCAGCTCTCTTTATTAATCTGTTTCAATAATTAGGAGATTGTATAAAGAATGCTGGTCCCAGTGGTTTGTATAGATAAAAATTAAATATCAGGCTCTCAATAGCATAATAGTATCAATAGAATAAAATAGATGTAGGTGTGTTTGACAGGGACTTTGTACATTAAAAGCATTGCTGCAGACGCAAAGGCTATTTTTCATTGGCAAAATTAAACATCATATATATATAGCTTTAGCCCAGGTGTTAGCACAGGTGCTAGTCTAGCCCAATTAAATTATAAATATAGATCAAAACTAACTGTAAAATCATTTCTAATAAATATGCAAACACAAAGACTGAATTTCCAGAATAGGAATATGGATGCAGAAAAAGCAAGCATTCACACTTTCTGCTTTGCAGAATACGACCAAGACAGAAATCTGAAAGCAGAGCTGGTTTGCACTGCAAATGACGTTATTTCCAACTGGAGATAGTTCAATGGTAAATGGACTGAACTTAGTTAGCACTTTTCTAGTCATACTGACCACTCAAAGAGCTTTACACAGGAGCCACATTCACCCATTTGCACCCACAAACATGCACAAGTTCATACACTGATAAACAGAGCGGTAGGCAATTTGGGGTTAAGTGCCTTGCCAAGGGGCACATCGAACCTACAACCCTCTGATTACAAGCCAACTACTCTACCCACCAAGCCACAGTAGCCCCTGTTTAGTTCTGCTGGAGACTGAAAGGAGCTTGTTTACTTTAGTATCATTCAGGCACTATTTTGTGTTGATCTGAAATATAGTCGGGGTTCTACACTGAGAGCTGTGGAAGTCTCATCAGCCACTTCAGAACTTGGCTATACCGGTAGTGTGCTGCCAAATTAAGCTCAGGTAAATATTATGTGTGTCTATTTTTACCTCAAGATCAGTGCCCGCCAGCGTAGCCCCCCTCAGATTGCAGTTCTTCAATTTAGCGTTTTTCAGGGTGGCGACCCTCAGGTTGATCCCCGTCATCTGACTGCCCTCCATGTCTACACCCTTCAGATTGGCTCCTGTTGATACAGACACACCTGATTTCAGGGTAGAAAAATCAATCTGGTGCGGATCGAGGAACGTGTGTGACTGACCCATTTACCCTCCAGATTGGCTTTGATTCCTGCAGGATCCTCAAAATTACAGCCTCTCAGCGACGCCCCCTCAGCGTTGGTGCACAGCATCTTCACACCCTGCAGATTGGCTGCCTGCATGCACAAATACACAAACACAGAAACAGAAAACCCCAATCTTAAATATTCTGATTGGGTAAATCTATGGCCCAAATTTTCGAAAATAAAATAGAAATACATATAAAAATGCAAATGGTTTGGCCTGGACTCTCTCAGCTGAACTGAAATGCTGATTATCTCCTTGTCACTATCGCAGGAGTTAACAAAGAACCTCACATCAAGACAGGCCATGGACAGGTCGGCCCTCTCCAGGTTGGCCCCACTCAGGTTAGCGTGAGACAGATTTGCCCCTCTGAGACTGGCCATCTTGAAGTTGATGTAGCGCAGATCTAGACGAGACAGGTCTGCCCCGGTGAAGTTGAGACCCTGACAGAAAACCAACATACAGCAGGCGAAGCTTAGAGTTTCTCTGAGTTTCACTCTCCGACACGATCACAGTTCCATATGGGGCTCTTCTATTTTGCAGCAGTTGCTTTAAGAGTTGCTATGCTCCACTAACAGCATAAATGGAAGCTCTATTAATTCACTATTGTTGTGACACCAGCCATGACTGACAGAACTGGAATACAGAGAACCTGGTATAAGAACCAATAAGAACTAATCATAATTAGTTTAAAACTAACTTAGTCTCACTTCCAAACTCCTCAATACAAGCCCTGGTCTATCAGCAGAAATATTCATACTGGACTGTGACATCACTATCAATTTACTGGTTATTGTTTCTACTTCTTTTCATTTTAGTAAAATTTTACTGTTTTAATTTTGGTCGTTAATTTTATTATCCATTCTTTTACTTTATGAGTTTGTTGATTAAAGTATTTTGGATGGAAGGTTGCATTCTTTTGTTAATAAACTCTTGCATTTTGGAAAGTCATTGTTTGTCATTATTCCATATACATGTGTAGTAATTTGCTGTTCGAAAAATACCAGTGCTGAACTTACTCCTTCATCTATTATTATTTTATAATGAATACCTCAGCCTTATCAGGCAGGTATTCAAAAACATTAACTGAGACTAAACTATTTGACAATTATTATTTCCCGAAACTTCAGGATGGTGCCCCAACTTGGTAATTTTGATCTAAATGACTATTTTTAATAATAATTGCTTTAAGCTAATATTCATAGCCAAAACAAACCGATACTATTGAGGTTGGAGATAATGCAAATAGTTTGGTAATAAAACTTTACTACTTCCTTCCTTTCTTTCATTTTTACACAGTTCCAGTATGACTCATGATATAACAGGGAGACACAGACAAGTGGTTCTGCTCAGTGGAACTGGACAGCACCTATGAGTGACATTAACTTTTTATAGAACTTTGAAACTACCAATCCTGTTCTTACATGATGAACTGGAAATGAACACAGCTCATTCCAGGTGTCACTAAGTTGCATTCTATTAGCGAGTGAATCTCTAACTGAACTTTAAGGTAAAGTTTTGGAACGGAGTCACACCATTTACCCTCAAAGGTAATAATAACAAAGTGACTGGGTGTTATTAAAGAGGAATGCCAGACTTGTATGGCAGCTGTAGGCAAAAATGTATCCCTAATGGGTACAATTATTTTACAAAGTTAGATTCATTTGACTTTCTGAGAATTAAAACATGTATTGTGATGTATTACATCCGCTTTAAGGGAAATTAGGTCTAATTACATTACAGTTTCTATAGAGCAACGAGAACAGGACAGAATAAAAAAGATATGAATAACCTGCTGAAACCAAGGTTACAAATAGTACATGATAATATAATAAATATGCATTATACATTTACAAATATTCATATGCATAATATGAGTCAAACAATACATTTTAAAACAATATATCTCAATACAACATTATGAATTACAGACAATAAGTTTATGTTGTAACAGCGAATTTAGTATGCTTGGATAGGGAATTATAACTATCAATTAATTCAGTTTTAATATACAGTTGAAACCAGATATTTGCATACACTTACATACATTTTAGAAAAAAGACATCTTTACTGAAGGGGGTCTCAGAAACTTGTCAAACATCAAATCAGAGTAGATGTTTCTATGTTTTTTGTTTTAGATCAATAAATATTAACATATTGTATAATATAATAATATTGTATTTGTAAAATGTCAGAATAAAGAAAGAGAGAATTGTTTTGTATTTTTAATACTTTCATCAAACTCAGAAGTATACATACACTTCCTTAGTATTGCTAGAATTGCCCGGAAACTGTTTCACTTGGCCCAAACATTTTTGGTCTCCTTCCAGCAGCTTTCAACAACGGTTTGCTGGAATCTTGGCCCACTCCTCTGGACAGAACTGGTGGAACTGGGTCAGGCTGAAAAAACATTATTGCTCTCACTCACCTTTTCAGTGCCCCCCATACATTTTCTAAACCTCACAATTCTCTCTCTTTATTTAGAAATTTCACAAATACAAAAAAAATGTTCCTAGTTATTGAACATACACCTGCTTCAACCAACCCACTGTCATCTGGACAAAGCAGGCAGCACTGTGAGGATCATGTTGTTTGATTTCTCCAGGGCATTTAACACAATTCAGCCTGATTTGCTTTATCAGAAACTCCTGAAGACACAGGTGGAGCCCTCAACAATCGCCTGGATCAATGACTACCTGGACTGGAGACTGAACAGTGAAACCGTCTACAAGCAGGGACAGAGCAGACTGTACTTCTTGAGGGAGCTTAGGTCCTTCAAGGTTTGCAGCAAGATGCTGCAGATCTTCTACAAGTCTGTTGTGGAGAGTGTAATCTCTTCAGCAGTCATCTGTTGGGGTAGCAGCATCAGAGCCAGGGATTTAAAAAGGCTCAACAACCTGATTAAGAAGGCTGGTTCTGTTCTTGGGACAACTGTGGAACATCTGGAGATGATGATGCAAAGAAGGATTCTTCATAAAATCAAATAAATTATGGACAACCCTGAGCATCCTCTTCATGAGACTGTCATACAACAACTGAGTGTCTTCAGTCGGAGGCTTCTTCAGTTTCGCTGCAATACAGACCGCTACAGGAAATCCTTGCTGTCCACAGCTATCATCATCTACAACAACTCCTTAAAGAATTAATTATATGAGCTATACCAACACTTAATTTCCCAATATCAATAAAGTATTTTTAAATTTTGAATTTGAATTGAATCTAAAATTCATTTGATGTTTGACAGTAAAGTAATCAATGTTTTTGTGTTTTTTTTCTTCTGAAGTGTATGAAAATATCTGGTTTCAACAGTATATAAAATATTGGGGGGAAAAAACTCAGCTTGGAAAGTTGGAATATCTAGCTACAATGCTACTTGTTACTATACTGGCAGGTGTTTGCTAAGCAGCCAATCAAAGAGGGCCATTCATTTTCTTTGGAGCAGATTGGCTGTACCCCCAAGAGCGGAAATATAGAAGGATGTAGATGTTAGCTTCTGCGGTAGTGCCGGTTTTTATTGTGTGTGTGTGTATTATTGTTTCATCTTTTCTTGATATAGTTTCTACAAACCTGACAGCGGAGCTCTGACTTTGTGGTTGTTGCCAACAGGAATCTGGTGAACTCTTTGCGGGTCAGAGGAGAATGATCGTCAGGCGGTTGAGAGGACTGAATAGCAGAAACATAAAGAAATTTGATTATAAATGCTTATATAAAAATAATTATCATAGATTAATAATATTCTGTTCCTCACACAGTCATGCACCTTTATGAGAATCTCCAGCTGTTCAGCTAGCTGTTCTATACCAAAAAAGCGAGCTTCTTCCAGGACACCTGCAGCGGAAACACTCAGATGAAAAAATGCTAACACAAAGTGCTTAGTCAGCATGTTTTAGTCTGCTTTACCCAGAGGGTTGATGCCTTCGTTGATGATGAGTTGTCCATGTCTGAGGTAATTCAGAATTGGTTCAAAGTAATCTGGACTGCGATCAATCAGGTATGCCCCTCGTGAGTCCTGCTTGTTCCCCCAAACATCTGGATTAAACACAACCAAAGAACTCATCGAATCCAACAGAGCAGCACACTGAGAGGGGTCACTTCACTCCAAGACCAGAGAGGACTCACCTTTCTCTCTGAACATGTGGGCCAGCATACTCTCAGGCTCCTTGCTGACCAGCGTGCTCCTGAACAAACCCAAAAACATCTTCTTTATTCTTATTATCATTATTGCACCCTGAATGCATCAACAAGTTTTTCGTGTTGCACCAATCTGCAGTTTAGGAAAATAGGAAAAACTTAATCAAAACGTTCTACCTGTAGAAAGAGTTTGCTTTGTTTCCTCCACTAAGTGTGACAATAGAATACACCTGGACGACTGCCATAATTAATGCTCAAAAACATTGTTGGTTATACGGCAGGGCAATGATCCAATGCACACCAGCTAGCTCACCTTCAAAAGGCTCAAACAACACAAAATGGAGGTTATGGTGTGGCCTCATTTCATTTTACCTTCACTTAACCTGACAACAATCACAGATATTTAAAAACAAATCTCCTTTAAAACACACACAAACAGCATAGAAGCTGTTTTAGTTTCAAATCAAAATCCAGATTTAAATCTGACTGATGTGCAGTGCCATGACCCTGAACAGGGCATTCATATTAAACAATAATCCTGTAATAAAAGCGATGCAACAATGATGCAAAAGACTCAACGGCAGTTATCACCAAAGATGCAAGGGTGGTAAAGCTAGTGATTAGGTTTAGTGGGTGGTTACTTTTTCACCTCCAGCCCAGTTGGTTTGGATCTCTTTGGAAACAGAGCTCTGTAACTACTCTTTAGCATCATCAATCTTTGTACCTGCTTTAAAATTAGTTTGATGATCTGAAACATGAAAGTATGACAAAAATAGATATCAGCAAGGGAGCAAACCAAGTAGGCTACCTGGTATATAAAATGGTTGGAAACGAGCAGAAGAGAGATATTTACCTTGTTGTGGTAAAGCAGCGGCCGCCAACATTTAGTGTGAGCCAATCAGTGTGAGTCTGGCATTTGTCTGCCTCTCTGAGGTCTTCCTGAGAATCTGCCCAAACACAGGAGTTACTGTTAGAAACTGTTAAACACAACACATACAGGAGCACTTCTTACTCACAGCACACTGATGATTGTTTTAACTACCACCTGCTAATTCTGCGAAAAATGGTGACAAAAGCTCAAAACCATAGAGATGGAAGCTGATATATATATTCTAGATAGCTTTCTTTTTATAAATGTATTCCCCTTAACGATTTAGGGCCTGATTTATCAATATTCCATTCAAAAGCGCAAAATTGCGTGGGGCGCAAATAAATTGCGCGAAGGGTGTGTTCCTGATTTGTGGGAGATCTACTAAGATTGTGTAAACAAATCATAACAGGAGCAGAATTTAAATGAGGACTTTGTATCCGCTGCTGTGTGCCAGCATTTCTGCCCCGCGCACTGCACCACAGCCAGAGAGGAGGAATAGGCGCAGTGGAATCATGACACGTCTTTGGTAAAAAGAGGGAATAAAATGATATACCTGTGAAGTCTATGGCTGTTAGAATTTATTACCATTATGCTAGAATGTCTGTGAATTATTTTTTGGTTTGTCATTAATAAACCTAATGCGTGCTGTGTACATAAACCGCTCTCTGCCGTATTCCAGAGACAGCAGGTGTAGATGCGTTGAGCGCGCCGACAGTTATGATGCGTCTTTGAAATAACTGACATAACTGTCAGGTTTGTGGCCACTACAGTGTTACTTAATATTAGGTTAGAATGTGTGTGAATTGTATTCTTCGTTTGTCAGTAATACACTTAAGTTGAATTGTGGTGGTGCAAAGTCCTTGCTGCGCCTGCTTAGTAAATCACCTGATGGATGTTTTTGCGCCCGCTGTGAGGTTTGTGTTTTAACAAGCTCAAAACTTTGATAAATCAGGCCTTTAATATCTCCAGAGAATATTCAGAAACTATGTGAATACAGTTGAAAACAGAGATAACTACATAAACCCAATAAAAAAACACATCCACTTTCTTTTCCCGCTGTCTGACATTAAATCAGACCAAACGTCTCTAGTTTTAGTCATTAAGCTTGGTTGTTATGGATTTGCTCCATGCTTACATTTTTTGATCATTTCCTGTTTGTGTATGCTCAGAGTACCCCCCCATACCTGTGTAATCATTTTAAGTATACCTTATTTTTCCTTACAGAGCTTTCGTTGCTTTTAATTTTTTTTATTTTTAAATCATCTCTTTGCACAAAGTGCTTTAAAAACGTAAAGAACTGCAAGAGGAAAGAAATAACTAATGTGAAGGGTTGTTTTGCAAAACGGAGGCCTTCAATTATCTTCACTTTTCAGTACCTGGTGTGAGCCTGCTGTGATGTCACTTTATCTGCCAGGTGGAGGTGTGTTTTTGTGCCCTGCTTCACTGAATTTGGTTTATTAACTATTGGTTTCAGAAAAAAAAAATCAATGTATGCATGTTTAATAAAGAGCTTGTTACAGTACAATTGGTGGACACAATCATTGCCCTCTTCCTTCAAAAAGATGCGTATATCATCTCACAGTTCAAAGACCCTGGACAGCTTCCCACCTGGCAGTCATCAGGACTCACTGTGACACAGCTGTTTGGTTGGAGCCCATTTCCTGACACAGTACCGCAAAAATTCTTTTGACAAGTCGTGTTTTAAAGTAGCTGACTGTGCCGAAGACATCAATCATTAGGCTACATCATTTAGCTCTGGACTCAGCTGTTTAGATACCCGCGTAAGGGGGGGAGACGTGCTTACTGCAGCCCTCTGTGCACTCTCTATGCAGAGCCCTTCCAAGTCCCCACATGTATAAGGACATGTCATAAAGGAGCCTGCTGATGGAATTATCCAACTATTTTCTGTATTTAAGAGTTTTTTAGAATGATGATGGAAAAATCTAAAGGCTGTCCGTCATTTTGACAGATTACAGTTCACACCCTCGACCACTTGATGCAGACACACTTTATGCACAGGTAACTGAATCAATAAAAAAAAAAAAGATTCCGGTGAGAGCATTTGAGCATCATCTGGGACCTAACCAGGAGCTGACAGCGCCTTTGTTACAGAGGCTTTGGGGTGCGACTGTGACCGGTGCAGCCGGTTAAAGACGCCCTCCAAAGAGCAAGTGCAGTCGTTTAATTTCAGTTTATATGTAGTTCTCTATTCAGCTTGTTTGGACTGAATATTATTTAAAATGAAAAAAAACTGCTATTGAATATGTTATTATTTGAAAATTTGACTTGTAAAAATAGAAAATTGAGTTTTATTAACCACAAAAAAAATATCTAGCGCGGCCTTTGGTATTACTGGACAGAAATAACTGGTAGTGTGCTGGCTACTGTTGTCAGTCATTTTTGGAATCGTCCATAGTACAGTATTAAATCCTCTATAATCGTGTGAGGCTTTTTACACTTTCCCACTCAGTTCGAAACATTTTTGGAGCTCAGTTGAATATTTACAGGTGTTTGGTGTAACAAAACCAAAGGCAAGATATGCGTCGTCATATTTTCTACTCTTTGGCTTGGAAGGAAGTTTTAGATGTTTGGTGTTTATTGTTCTGCTTTGCAATTATGTGGGAATCTCGTCAAAAACCAGTCCATTATGTTGTGTCCCAACATTTATTTTATCCGTTCATACCACGCCCCCCTGCAATGACTCTGTGCACCCCCCAGTTTGGGAACCACTGGATTAGATATTGCCTTTCTAGTTTATCCCTTTGTATTTAAGTTTGATTTAAGTTGGGTTTTAATCCTCTAGCCTTGCACCTCTGTTCAGCCCCCTCCATCCCTGTACTTCCCTCCAGCTGTTTCTTGTCTCCCTGATTGGATGTGCATGTTTATGCGTTCTCACCGATGTTATTGTCATTGTCGGATCCTTACATCTTCCATGCGTCCTTCTTTGTGTCTCCTCTTAATGATCCTCAGTGCCTCCTGTGTGCTTTTTTTCCCTCCGAGCCCCCTGTAAGTGTTTGGACTTATATCTTGTTTAATAAATACCCAGTATGCGACTACCCATGTCCTGTTTGCCCTTCGATCTGCCACTTACCTCACTATCCATGACAGTTTTAGGTCAGTTAGAATAACCAAATTTAGTCATTACTCCAAAAGAAACATAAAAATGCCAGACTGCAGATGCTTACAGGGACAAAGACCTTCATTTCTGGAGAGATGTCGTGTGGTCTAATGAAACTTCGGCCACAATGAGCATCGTTACTTTCGAAGGAAAAGTGGGGACCGGGTAAGCCTAGGAAAACCATCCCAACTGTGAAGTATGGTGGTGGCAGCATCATGTTGTTGGGCTGTTTTATTGCAGGAGGAACTCGTGCACTTTATAAATTAGAGGGCATCGTGAGGGAAGAACATTACGTGAAGATATTGAAGCAACATCTGAAGACATCAGCCAAGAAAGAAAAAGCTGGACACAAATTGATCTTCCAGATGGACGATGGCCCTCAGCATCCAAACAAAGGGGCTAGGAAGTCCCAGAGACAATCTGTGGACAGATGTGAAAATGCGTGGGTGAGCGAGGCGGCCTTCAAACATGTTCCTCCAGCCGTGTCAGGAGGAATGGGCCAGAACTCCAGCAAACTATTGTAAGAAGCTTGTGGAAGAAAAAGCCTGAAACATTTGACCCAAGTCATACAGTTTAAAGGCAAATACTGAGGCAATGTGTAAACCTCTGATCTGGAAGACATTATTAAATACATCTCTGACATATTCTTTCTCTCATTATTGTGGTGTTTAGCAAACAGAAATAACTGAAGTCCTTCTAACCAACCTAAAACAAGAGTTTGATCTGATTTAACTTCAGACAGTGAGAAACAAAGGTTGATGTGTATTTGTATCGGGTGTATGTAAACTTCTGGTTTCCAATGTAAACCTATTTTAGGAACATTTTTGAAATCGACTTGTATTAAGATGTTCCTGAAATTTGTGATGTGCATCAAATTTACCTTCATATGAATGTCCGTCTGATATGTAGAGCACGTCATCGTCTCTGCAGACACAGATGCACATCGGTCATAAAGACAGCAGAAAACCTCACTACCAGTCTGTTTCCTCCAGGCTAGAACTGAAGCCAGAAATAACACATCAACTTAACCCACTGGATAAATAAATACATATCCGTTCCATCTCTATTCAAAGTAAAATGACCATTGGGCATTTCTACAGCAAATCTAAAAACGTTTTAACAAATTCTAAAAGTCTCATTTACTCGTTTAGTTGTTTGCTTTTCCACTAAATTTGCTGTGGTCTCTAGTATGAGTTTGAGCCTTATGAGTTGCTTTCTGTGGAATAAATGCTGTCACGCTGATATTTTTAGGTGTAAAGTCTCTTCATTGGATAATAATTATTATTATTCCATCCTGGGGGAAAAAATCTAGTGTAGATTCTCAGTCATCCAGCACAATTCTAAGTGCTTATTAAGCAGAAGGCAACTGGACTTCTGCTAGAGTTCCCTTTGGAATGATGACAGGTGAAGCAGTCAAGCTGCTTTCTACTTCAGCACTTATGATCATGTAGAAAAATGTATATTAAGCATTAAATAGTCCCAAATGAAAAATGAAAATTTTGCACACGATTGTTTATAAACCTGTATAATACTCAGGCTGTGAGGTGGTAGCACTGTCGCCCTGCAGCAAGAAGGTCCTGGGTTCAAATCCCAGCCTGGGGAGTTTGTATGTTCTCCCTGTAAATGTGTGGGTTCCGTCAGGGTACTCCAGCTTCCTCCCATAGTCCAAAAACATGTTGGTCTCTCTAAATTATCCTTATGTGTGTGTGTGTGTGTGTGATGGACTGGTGACCTTATCAACACCAGCCCAAGCCCCCCCTCCCCACCTTACCCCCACAACACTGAACATAAAAGCTGGTATAGATGATGGAAGTAAAGATTCATTTGAATTCCAATACAATGCTTATTAAAAGACAGCTGTGTGCTGCAATGCAAACCTAATAAATATGCATTTCATCTACTGAAGGACTGTTCATTAGTACTGATTGTAATCAACTACACCACTGCGAAGTAGTTATGGGAGGATTATTACAGAATTATTCCTCTAAATTCAGGACATAGCTCAGATTTTTTGGAAACCGAAAATATCCAGTGCTATCTGAGGCCACCATTAGCAACAATGTCGGTTAATTCGGAGAGCCTCCAGACAGCAGCAGATCCCTTCAGGTTGGTCTCACCTGATGAGCGCGATGTCATCGATGAGGCCGCCGTTCCCATTATAAACGCTAGAGGCCCTTATTCCCAGTTTGGAACTGGCAACGTTCAGTACCTCCTCCATGGAGCCGTACACGGCCACCACCTGTAGGAACACAGCAGCAGTCTGAGCGGTAGGAGCCAGGTTAGCTCCTAGTGACATGGAACCAGGGGGAAAACAAGCCACGTTGTTACCGACGCTCACAAACACATTCCGCCTTTTTTTATGTCTTTACCTTTCCATTAGTGGTGGTTCCGTTGACAAACAGCGTGACTCTTCTCATGACTAAGTAGAATTAGCAGACACACGTCTATTATGACGTATATTCGTTCAAAGTAGTTAACCTTTCTCCTGCCTATACTACAGACAAACGCCCAGAGACGCTGCCTCAGCCAATCAGCGGCTTAGAAGAAGACACAATAGCCAATACGCCCACGAAGAAGGCGGGATTCTTAGAAAAATGAATACAATAACTGATTCATTGTTTTGTTTTTTACAATTTTACAGTTTTAGGTTACAGAGGTTTAATAATTTAATACATAACGAAAAATGTGGTTGTTTATGAAGACACATCAGCAGAGACTTGCAAAAGTATTCATACCATTTGAAACGGGTTTTTTTGTTTCTTACATCAAACCTCACTGCATTTTATTTGGCATGTATGTGTGGCAAACGAAATAGTACCCCACGTCATTCGTCCTGAACACACCATCCTGATAGTAAAACATGGTGGTGGCAGCATTATGCTGTTGGGATGTTTTTCTTCAGCAGGAGAAGCAGTGCTGATCAGAGTAAAAGATGGAAGCATATGTTGGTAGAATGGCCAAGTCAAAGTCCACACATTTGAGAATCCTTGGTAACACCTGGAATTTCCGTCTCCATCCACTCTGACTGAACTAAAGTTACTTTGCAAATAAGAATGGGCCAAACATTCAGTCTATAAATGCAAAACACCGACTGTAACTGCAACCAAAGGTGGCTCTACAAAGTATTCACTCAGAATACTGAACACATATGAACGCCACACTTTTTGTATGCAAAAAAAATGTTAAACACAGCTTACCAGGACACCTTCTTCCACATGTCTGCTTGTGGGAAACTGCAGGCAGAAGATCATATGGCTTTGCTTCAACAGTGGCTTTGTTTTTCCAATCTCCCATAAAGGTCAGATCCATGACATGAACAACTAATTCAACTAGTAAGACTGCATTCTATCACCTCCGGAACATCTCCAAACTCCACCTTTCCCTCCCCCTTTCCGATGCAGAGAAGCTGGTTCATGCCTTTGTCTCCTCCAGGCTCGACTACTGTGATGCACTCCTCATCGGGATCCCTGGCAATAGCCTTCAGAGGCTGCAGTACATTCAGAACTGCACTGCCAGGGTCCTGATGGGGGTGCGCAAATCAGAACACATCACACCCATCCTCCATAAACTTCACTGGCTCCCTGTTAGGTTCAGGATCGAGTATAAGATCTGACCTATCAGTGTGTCTACGGCAGGGCACCAGTGTACCTCAAAGAACTCATCAATATCCACAATCCAACCCGACATCTCCGCTCCTCTGACAGGCACCAACTCCAGGTCCCCAACACAAAACTCCGCACCATGGGAGATAGGGCCTTCAAGGCGGCTGCGCCTCGACTATGGAACGCCCTCCCTAATCGCCTGACGGCGCCACAGTCTATTGTTTTTAAAAGTAAAATATAAACACCCATTTATTTTGTGTCGTTTTTCCTTTAAGTCTCATTTGTGCATTTTAAATGTTTTGTGTTTTTTAAATCTGTTGTGCCTGTAGCACTTTGAGATGTGTTTTCATGTGTATAGTGCAATACAAATAAAATGTATTATTATAGTTTGCAGATCCTCCTTCCTGAGCTGTGGATATCTGCAGCTCCTCCAGAGTTATCATGGCCATCCCAGCTGCTTCTATTTGCCTATTCAATCAGTGTAGGTGGACCTCCATGTCTTGGTAGAGATGTTCAAAGCTTGTGATGATGTTGTAGAACCTAACTGCACAGCGTCCTCCCTGATCCGTCTTCACGATCCTGGTTGTTCTCTAATGTATCAGTTTGAGCTGCTACTGAAATCAGCAACAAACTGAAACGTGAAGTACTGATGAACTGCTAAAATTTGGAGCCTTTTAATAACAAAAAGCCCAACAATAAGCCGCCCACAATGACTACATGTACATTTAAGCTATTCGGCATCTTTATTTGGCACTTCAATCATCTGGGCTAGAAACAATAAGGTGTGAATGTAGAAGGGAGCACATTGAATCCAGCAATTAACACACATTTCCAAAACTATATATGACTGCCTCTGTGTTCTGTACATTAGACTAAGACAACTCTACAGAAAAAGAAAAGGCACAATAAAAACCCAGAGCATAGTGTGCAACATGAATGCTATAGAGTAAATTCCAGTGATCATGTTAACATTGTTTATATTGTATTGAAAAAACAAATGATTTTCGCTTTGTGGCCACTGGACAGTGTAAACATTGGCTTTAAAATATCAAAAAAGGTACTATGCATTTATGGCAGATATTTCTATTGCAGACAGGTATTTAATATGGAATCAGAAAAAAACAAACTGGGTGGGAGAGAAAGAAGGAAGTAAGCAAGGAAAGGAAAATAAGGTAGTATACAAGTAAGGGTACAAGTTAGAACAGTGAGGAAGGACATAAGGAAAGGAAGAAAGACAGTAAGCAATGAATCACACAATGAAAAAAGGAATAAAACATAAATAGGAAGGACACAAGGAAGGAAGGAAGGACGGAAGGAAGGAAGGAAGGAAGGAAGGAAGGAAGGAAGGAAGGAAGGAAGGAAGGAAGGAAGGAAGGAAGGAAGGAAGGAAGGAAGGAAGGTGGGGCACAAAAATGAACAAAGAACACATTGCGAGAAGATAGGTAAGTCAAGTAGAGATGGGAGGACAGAAACTAGAGCCGTAGGACAAAAGGAAAGACGGTGAAAAAGAAAAAGGTGAAGCTGAAGGCAGGGAGTACACAAGGAAGAACAAAAGGAAGGATATGAGGAAGACACAAATGGACAGAAAGATGGAAAACTTCTGATAATGGGATAGTTTGGAAATAGATATGTTTTTCCAGATTTTTTTATCCTTACTCCAGAACTGGAAAAAAAACGTCTGTTTTCCTGTAAGAAAGGCGATTGTGGTAATTATTTTAGAGCAACAAAGTAATAGAAAGCAGAACTTTTTTAAAGGTTTGCATCTTCAGTGTGGCAACAGCAAATCAACTTTGATTCCACCGAGAGCCCCATCCTCAGACAGACCAATCAGGACAAAGAATGGAGGGATGTCATTTATTGCCAATTTTAAATGAGCACCAATGGAAACAAGGTAGGGGTAACAAAAATTTTAGAACACGCTTCTTATTGTTCAGCTGCTGCTGGTTCTAAACAACAACTACAGAACGTCTTATCATCTGCAGTTTTTCATCGTAATGACAACAGTTTGGGTCACAGCTGATCTGTTCTGGCACTGCCTAAAGGTGAAACAACACTTTTTTCATTTCCAAGTTCATTTGAGAGAATTTAAGGCATCAAAGAATAATGTGTGATTATCAGAGTCCAGGACCCAAATCCTGCTTCACTCATTCCCGCTGTCCTCTGTGTCGTCCTCTCCCCCCTCCGCCTGTCCGTTCCTCTGTATCTCTGGATAGTTCAGGATGTGTCGGTTGGCCTGCAAGATGTACTGCTGCTGTTTGAAATACACCTTCAGGACGCCTTTAATCAGCACGAATGCAATGCCCCCCTGTGGGGAAAGAAGGTAGGACATGAAAAACAAAAAAAAATTAACCACATCAAAAATCATTTTCTGCACTAGTGGACAGCAGGCAGTGGAAATAAGGTGAGCAGCTAGCTCCCTTCCTCTTGTCCTAGCTCCGCTCCTCGTGTTCTAGCTCCGCTCCTCGGGTCCTAGCTCCGCTCCTCTTCTCCTAGCTCCGCTCCTCGTGTCCTAGCTCCGCTCCTCTTCTCCTAGCTCCGCTCCTCTTCTCCTAGCTCCGCTCCTCTTCTCCTAGCTCCGCTCCTCTTCTCCTAGCTCCACTCCTCGGGTCCTAGCTCCACTCCTCGGGTCCTAGCCCCACTCCTCGGGTCCTAGCTCCACTCCTCGGGTCCTAGCCCCACTCCTCGGGTCCTAGCTCCACTCCTCGGGTCCTAGCGCCACTCCTCGGGTCCTAGCGCCACTCCTCGGGTCCTAGCTCCACTCCTCGGGTCCTAGCTCCACTCCTCGGGTCCTAGCTCCACTCCTCGGGTCCTAGCTCCACTCCTCGGGTCCTAGCCCCACTCCTCGGGTCCTAGCCCCACTCCTCGGGTCCTAGCTCCACTCCTCGGGTCCTAGCGCCACTCCTCGGGTCCTAGCGCCACTCCTCGCGTCCTAGCTCCACTCCTCGGGTCCTAGCTCCACTCCTCGGGTCCTAGCTCCACTCCTCGGGTCCTAGCTCCACTCTTTGTACTGACAGCTGTACTAAAGGCGTTAAGGTACTGGTAAAGACTCTAGCATAAACTGCTCATTTTTAATTATGAGCTTTTATATTTTTGAGTCACTTTTGCACGCTGTTGTAGTTGTCTGACGTACTTTTGCCTTTTACATGCGATGACAATAAAGTTCTACCTATCTAAGATGGATGGACAGACAGAGCGTTTCTGTTTCTCTGGCAACATGTACTTGCTGTGTCTGATTGTTTTTCTCACCTTGAGAGGACAGATCCTTCTAGTTTTGACCAGATACAAAACCCACAACACTAAACTCACTCCAAACCCATGTTTGTTATTTAATGCTAGATTTTTATGATCCTTCACTTTTCACTTCAGTTAAACGCATAAAGCAATCATGTTTGTGTTGATCCATCTGGTTTTAGAAATGCACTGTGCTGCAAGTGTCACTGTGTTTTCTCAGTGTATTCACCAGTATGGTGCGCTGCAGGTTAGAAGAAACCCGCCGGAACAGCAGCCGTCCCACCACACTGGCTATGGAGGGAAAGATGAGCGCCCCACACAGAGTCCTGGACACAGACATGTGATCTCCAGTAGCAGGCCCCTCGGCACGCAACCGGGGCAGGTAATCACTGCCATCTGAGGACATAAAGACACACACACACAGTATAAACTCAAAGAACATCTCTAATGCGCTGTAAACAGTAAAGATTAAGATCCCCTCAAGAGTGAAATGCCATTTATGTAGCTGCTTCAGAATCAGATGATGTTTTGGGGTTTTATTTTAAAGTAGGCTCATCATGAACATAAAAACTAGGTCTGTCAAAATGAATGCATAAACACGGGTCGATTCATTTGTTGAATTATCGCTATTAATTTTTTAAAACATGAATAGAATGACCCCCCCTGTTTATCCAACAATTCAACCCGCGCTGCGTTCAGTGTTCGTCATGCAACAATCTGCAGCGATCACTTTATATCAGGTAAGCCTCTGTGGCTCACAAACAAGCTTAACACCGCTAACCAACATTGCAACTGCAAGATAACAAATAATAACAATGGGCACGGGGACTACGTTTAGGGTCGGTGTCACACCATTTGCACTGTGTTGATAAACAAACACTCCCTCAATTGTTCAGAAGAAACGGTCAGCTTTACATTCAGAAAATGTTAATCAGTTAATTTGCCTTAGCATCTGGCTAAAAGATGACAGGGTTTAAAAGGGCTAGTGTGAATGTGTTAGTGGAGTTCAAAGGAAAAGCTTTATGCATCTCTCAAGTATTTCCTTAAAAAAAGAGCAATGGCATCTGGTTTATTCCTTTATTTACACCTAGAATGGTAATTCTTCAGTCATAATTAGGAATGCTGATTAATCGTGATTAATTCACAGCTGCGATGGGATTAATTAGATTACAATTTCTAATCGTTTGACAGCCTTAACAAAATAAAATAAAAAGTCGTTCTCAGCATGATGTGTCTCTGCATGTTACACACCTGGAGAAGCACTGCGTCTATAGATGTACCTCTGCCACAGCCTCACTATATAATCCTCCCAGCGGATCATTTTCCCCAAGACCAGCAGCACAGGGATGGTTGGCAGACCCATGAGCAGGAAGAGAGGGTCGGCCCGCTCCATCACAAACAGACCCTTCTTGTGTCCCACCACCTGCAGGGGGAGCAAAGCGAGGTGAGGTTGCTGCAGACGGTAAGAGCTCAGCGGGTTCGTTAAGTTTCCTGAGCGGAGGTCGCTCCATGCACCTGCATGACGGTCACCGCTCCGTACGTGACTGCTGACCAGTACACCGTCCCAGCAACCACTCCGACAGCAGCGAAGGGACTGGCGTGGGACAGAGCTCTGTCTACCTGCTGCAGGACATACACCAGCAGGCCTGAGGAACCACAGCACACTGGATCAGTCAGATCAACAAGCATAACACAAGAGGTTGAGTGTTTTTTTTCTCTTAAATTCAAGTCAGTGTTCAAAAACTGAAAAATGTGCATCTTAGATGAGATCTTTAAATTACAACCATACTTTTATGTAATAATTACGAATAATTTTCTAAATAAAGTGCAAATTATGCAAATTGTGAGATTAACTTTCTTCCCTGCAGCTGTTGCTACTGTAGTTGCATCCCTCTGCCTGTAGGGGGCAAGTTAAAACAGCTGGACTGGTTAAAAGAAAAGCTCCGTTTGGGCAGCGCACCCCAGTGAGATTAGAGCTGGGCCATATGGAAAAGAATTCTATCATGATAATATTTTTCACATCAGTCAAAATCGATGTATATCACAATATAAAACAAATCACAATTGTTATCAACATTTAAGATTCCCTGGTACTATTTGAAGATATCAGAAGGTTATGTTTGATTTAAAGATTTATTTTTCAAAAGTTGAACATGTCATTGGACGTTACACAACTGTTTCTGAAAAATTAAAGGAGGCTAGGGCTGGGCGATATGGATTAAAAATAAAATCGCTGATTTTTCTTTCATGCCAAATTTCTGATTTTAATTCATTTTATTTCTCCCTTTCTTTTCTTAAAGACGGAAATTACAAATGACAGAAAATATTTTCTATTTTAATCATCACTTGTTGGAACTGACAATAGGTCTAATAAATAGACGCTGTAACACAGGCTTGTAGAAAAAGATGGAGGCCTTGGATGGGCTGACATCACTGAACTATGGAAACCTAGGAGGAGCTCTGGTGAATTACATTTTTCAATATTCCAAAAACTCAATCTTCATAAATGGGAAAATTTTGATAAAATCGATATAATCGATATATTGCCCAAACCTAAGTGAGATAAATGCTACCAGAGAGGATCCAGACACCTGACACAGTCCAATCAAAGGTCTCCCCTCACCCATTTTTGGGAAGATGATGGAGTACTCGGTGCCACACTGTGGACAGTTAACCGCGCCGCCGGCGTTTCCTTTCTGTTTCTCGTCCAGCCAGCGCTGCAGACACGACTGGTGGATCCATTTGGTGCAGCCTTTACATCTGCAGGGGCTCACCCACTCTGCGCTGCAGTCGTCCCGCTCGGTGGCGAAGCACACCCAGCAGTGTCTGGAAACACACACACATCAAACCTTAATGTAGAGGACAGCTCTGTGATCAGAGGCTTGTAGGGAGAGGCTACAAACACTAAAATTACTCAATTTATAAACAAGACAGAATTATTAACACATCAAATGGGGTGCAACCTAAACATGCGCTGATTGACTGAAGATGAAAAAATGAAGAAGTTATTATTTTTTGTCCAGATATTCACTTAGAAAATATTTAAAATAATCAAAAAATATATTAAGAGAAAATGGCTGATCAGTTTGGAAGAAATCTATTAAAAATCAATTATTTTTAATAGATTTCTGAAAAAAGCTAAGGATGCGAAGATATATATACATTTTCAAGATGAGAAAAAAAAACAGTGAGAGTGAAAAAAATGCATTTTCTTAAAACAGAAATGATTTAGATACATCTGAAAGTCTGCAGATATAATTAGCAATGAAAGAGAGATGTTACTTCTCAGACTGCTCCTCTGCAAGGGCCATGATGTTACTGAACAGGATCTGATGGACCCATCTGACGCCAAGAGGAACCTTTGAAACAGAAATATCCATATACAGAGTTACAGAGTGGCTGTAAACTGGAGCATCTAATCATAAAGCTAGCGGAAGATAAGTTAGAAAGGAGTGGGTCGGCTCAACAGTGTCTTCAGAGCTACTCCAACACAGACCACTAGTGGAGATCCTTCCCTTCCTACAGCTATCGCAATCAATGAGTCTAAAGAAATGTGGATAGTTTGAGCTGCAAAAGTATTTACCAGTATTAAGGCTGGGCGATACAGCCTCAAATCTATATTGCGATAGAATCTGAAGCATGTGCGCTAATGATATTTATTACAATATATTCTTCTCTCCTGTTTATATATGTCAAAACGACAGTTTTAGAACATTCTCACATAGCAGATACATTGCAGCAGAACAACTTAAAAAATTACAGTATAGAATGTCATTTAAAGAAAATGTACTGTACAAAATGTTTTTTTTTATACAAAAATTTTCAAGTAAATTTTAAGGTATATTACAAATCTTGTTCCAGACAATGCAACACAAAACATAAAGAAAAATGTTATGAAAGCACAAAATTCAAAATTGCTTGAAATAAGGTGTAAAATGTTAAAGAGAAATAACATTTCTTTCCGCTTTCCTGATCATCTATTGAAGAAATGTCATATTACACAAAAATAAGGTTGGACATATTTGGACTAAAACAGTTAAAGTTCAACAGGTTTTTTTCTGTTAAAAAGAAACAACCAACTTTAAACACTATATCTGTAAATACAAACACTGAACATTAGTTTTTATCCTCCTTGCATACTTGGTACAACGTAGGCGCAGCTTAATGACATCATCAACGTGCACAATGGAAGTAGCCCGGTATAGTCAAAATCTCTACAGCTGGCTAAATTTATATCATTCGCACCCAATACCGTTTATATCACCCACTACTAACCAGTATACATTTGCATACTCAATAATTCTCTGAGGCCATTTTTTTAGGTTTAGCATTTCTTTTTAGGTCACTGGTGGTCCAATTTTTTTTTACTAGTGAAAAACATCAAGGATCTGGTGGGGAGGGTGTTGGGTACTCAGGACTTTAAACAGGGTTATGGTACTGAAGCTGGCAGAGTGTATCCCAGTCTGTACCCTCAAAACAACCCTGCATCTCTAGCTTATGAAAATGACATCGCATGCTGATAGTTGAATGTATGCCAGTAATGTTAGTAAACTCCCTCTGTAAATAATGAACACAAAAACAAGCAGAGACGATGTTTTAGCAGCAGAAAAATCTTCTGAAAATAAACAAACTGTTATAAAAAGAATAAATCACATGGAATATAACTGAGCTACTTTGCCAAGCTGACACCTTGGGTGGCAATATTTCAGAAATAGGAGGGATCTCAAATTAATGCTGTGATGGTAACTGAAAATGGATGTTAATTCTCAATATGATCTATATACAGTTTAAAAACAAAGTAATCAGAACTGTCAAACTGTGAAATATTGCTGGCAAAATCCACATTTCCAATCCAAATTTGATAGTGATGTTACAATGTGTGCCGAGGCTACGAAGCGTGTGTCGAGCAGTGGAGGGGACATTTCCACAAAGCGCCTTATTGAAGCCTGCTTCATTTAGGAAAGGAGCCAAAAACAATGACGCCTGAAGCCCCGCTGCACCACGTGACTGCTTCAGGAAGTGGTTCAGAGTTTCCCGAGTGGTTTGACAGCAATATAAATCCCCTCAGGCTCCATTTAAAATGTGGGTTTGTGTAGGAGAGTTGGAGTCAGTTTGGAATTTGGACAGAGTTTTAATAGTTTGGCTAGGAGAGTTTGGTTAGCGTTTATATAGTTTGGAGATAGTTTTGAGAGTGAAGAGAGAAAGATAAAGATTTAGGAGAGTGAGGAGAGAGAGATAAGTGAGAGGATGGAGCCCGCTAGGGTTCCCTGTTCTGTACATCATTGCCCAAGTTACACAATCATTTTCAGGGCCCTCTTCCTAGTTCCACAAGCATTTTCACTTTCCTCTGCCTGCTTAAGCCCGTGCCTTTTGCCTCAAGTGACAGAAAAATATTATTACACAACCTGCCATAACATATGATACTACCATTTTCTGCCAAACACAGGCAGAATACAATCAAAACTATTTTTATTATTCACATTTGTAATATTTTATGTAGAGAAATTATTTTTTGGAACTCATAGTGATTCTCAAGAACCATAGCAGACTTACAACTTTAATGCATCCCACATTTAGTGGCTAAGAGCTACAGCTGCCTGTGATTATGTACCTGGCCAGTAGGGGGGGTTGTGTTCACATGAAGCCCCTTGAGATGAACCCTTCCTTGAACCAACCTGCTCAAGTGGTTCAATGCCTCACGGGGCTTCATCTCACCATCACTAATATTTGAGATTTTAAAGCAGCACCCAATCTACGGTGGTCTAAAGGCCAAAAGAGCGTTGGCATTTAACCTGTGTTTTTCAATAGATAAAAAATGTCATAACTCATGTTGTGCTTTAAACAGATCTGTAAACAATGTAGGATAATTTAACGCAGTTTTGATCATTTTAAGTATTTTAGATTTTAAACTCGGGCTGATCAAACGTACTCCAGATATGCTAAAAACTGTGAAACAGCCCTTTAATCAAGTGACCGATCGGATGCTGACTTCAGCGCTGTCATGCTACAGCTACACAAGGTTAGCTACGGAGGCTAGTACAACTTTTTACCCAAATATTTTTTAACTAATGGTGAACGTCACAAGGAGTGAATATAGTAAATAAATGTCAGTAAATATGATTCATCGGAACCATTTCAGTAATACTATTAAACATCCGCCTACCTGTCACACAGAAAACGGGGTTAGAACCGAGATGATTTTATATGTTTTGCTAGAACTCATGTTTCACCTTTAGCTGCTGCCTGATTGGTCATGGGTCTGTGACGTCAGTTGATGTGTTCATGTTAGTAGTAAAAGGTAGGAGATGTGAGGTCAAATGTAGTCATAATCCGTTTACAGAGGCGAATTTAATGGGGCCCAAAGCCAAACACAGGCATGGCTTTCTATTTTCTCTCCTTATTTTACTGCAGATATTTTACTAAAACCTAGTGGCAGGTTATTTTTGTTTTTTATACAAACCTTATCTGTAAAATCAAAGATTCAAAGCTTTTATTGTCGTATGCACAGTAAAGAAATTTGTTTTACTGTACAATGGAATACGTTGCTTTCCACACTGGATGCCAAAATATAAAATTTAGGTATAAGACAGACAAATACTAAGCAGTTAAGGTTTTTGGTTTCTGAGACCACAGTCAGGGGCACGATTATCACATTTTGGTGATGAGGAGCCATGACAATAGTATAGATATTTACAAAAAACTTTTATTCTTATTTTCCTTTCTTACATGTTTACATCTAAAATGGCTACATTGAGAGGAAAGGGTAGAGCAGATTGTTTTGTTTGTGTGGACAAAGTTTGTAGAAAAAAGAAGAAAAAATGCTATGAAAAAAATCAAAACCCCACTGCTACAGAAGGTCCTTCCTGCCCAAAGCCATCACTGTTTACAACAACTCTGAAGAAAATTGGATAATATGAGTTACAGCATTTAATTTCTCTCTGGGATGAATAGCTTAGAATTCAATTTGAAACATGTTAGATGCGGAAAAGATCTTTATTCAATAACGTCACCTTATTTTTGATTTTCGCTAGAGCTAGTTATCCACAACTAGTACATTTTTTAT
Organism: Valencia hispanica; assembly: GCA_963556495.2. Lineage (NCBI taxonomy): Eukaryota > Metazoa > Chordata > Actinopteri > Cyprinodontiformes > Valenciidae > Valencia > Valencia hispanica. The sequence goes on from OY747717.1 coordinate 42,220,902, forward strand.
ATAGAATAAACACAATAGAAACCTAAAAAGACTATCTCTATACATTTGTTTTAATATGTATCTCATTGTTTTTTAAACCAGACACACAATACATTCACCACACATTTTACAAAGAAAAAAACTGTGTGAAAGACATAGACTGTATATATAAGAGGGGAGGTATAGCCTATAGGGTAAAATACCAAAACCATGCGGGGGTGTAGCTCTAGCTAAGCCCATCATCCACGGACAACACACGATCTCTTCTAAACTGTTCAAGGGTTGTTGCTTGCATTTTGAGGATATAAAACCCTTACATTTCATGATTTATTAGAAAACTGACTTGATCACAGAATCATATCAAAATGTTTAGCCCTGAATGTATTCAGTTCAGGTTATATTAAAGAAATAGCCGCCAATACATTTTGAAGATGTATTTATTTATATATCTTCCCAAAATAACATTTTACAACCAAGTATGATCATAAAAAAACAAATCTTCCTCCTGTTCTCCACATTACAATAGCGCTATTTTCACAAAGCGGTTTCCACGGGTTCATGAAAGCCTCTGCTCCTGCTGGTTGACGTACTGCCATTGACTGTGCGCACGGCCGTCTCATTTTGCATCGCTATTGGCTACATTTGCTGCCAGTCAAAAGCTTTCACTAACCTGATTGGCTGCCTTCACGCTCAGTCACGCGGACGCTGCGGTGTTGCGTTTGTTGTTGTGGGGAGGCTGCTGCGCCACTGTGAGCGGCAGCAGGCAGGACCAGCGGCGGCGGCGGACTGCACAGTGACAGGGCGTTATTTTTTTGTACATGCTTACAACACTAAACCAAGACGGTGACACTCGCGGATCAATAGGAACGTGTTTGAGAATCCCTGTCCGTCATGGAGTCCTATGACATTTTAGCTAACCAGCCGGTGGTTATTGATAATGTAAGTATGATGACGTCATTCATCCACACCCAAACCAAGGCCGCTTGGTAATAGCCGTTAGCTTACTTTACCATTGTGTTGCACCTGAGAAAGAACTGGTGGAAAACCCCGGGAGCATTTTTTTCCTGAGCACCAGTTCCATACACGACTTCCCACTGCTCCAACGGGAATGCTCCCAGTATTACGTTTAGTTCCGAATCACTGGAGCTTCATGTAGCAGCGACGGGAGCTAAAGCTGCTAACCGGTTTAGCTGCAGCGGTGTGTACTATTATCATGTTAGTCATTGGAAGGCTTCAGCTCTGCAGCATACAGGAACATATAAAGAACTTCACGAGGAACTCCGCTGTCCAGATGTTTCTTTGTACGGTGTCAGCTCAAAGTGAACACTTCATTAAAGGGAACATCCTGTTTACATAGGTTAGACCAACAATAGGCAGCTTTTACCAGGTGGAGATGGAAAAGCAGACATTTCAGCGAAACTTTAGGCATTTTACTACAACAGGAGTGTTGTATATTTAAAAGTTTTCATTAAAAAAAAAATCATTTTAGCAAAAACAAGCATGAGTTTATTCAACCAAATCTGCAGATTTTGAAGTGCACACTCCCAAGTCCAAGCTGGAATAGTCCCCATCGGAACAGTGACCTCTTCAGAAACGAGCTGTTAATCAAATTCAATGGGATAATTATGATCTGACTCCAGATGTAGATCTGTTTAATTCGGCATCAGACTGCATTTTCGAATGCAAACAGTGTTACTTCTGTGGTGCCATGTGTCCAGAGATGGAGCCAGACAACTCTGCTGACACCTAATCCTAAAATTTTTGAGATGATTTCATTTAGAAACCCAGATTAAGCTCCCTGATCAGTGATAGCAGATACTTTTCTAATTGATTTTGTTTATTTACAAAACAAGTGTTTTCTTTTTTAAAGTAATCGGCTGCTTTTTTTGTGGAACTTATTTAGTAGCCACTCTCTGTTTTATACAGATTCTTGTTGTTCAATTCTTAAAGAAATAAACCAGATTGATAGAGTAGCGTTTTCCAAGGTGCACTGCCCTTCATGTTTTAGATGTTTCCCTGCTTTAGGCACACCTGCTTTCAATTGATGGCTGATTAACAGGCTTTCTGCTGAACTGCAATCATCTGAATCAGATGTGTTGGAGCAGGGAAGCATCTAAAACATGCAGGACAGTGTGCCTTGAGGACCAGGGTTGGGAAACACTGTAATAGGGAATCACTTTACTCCCAGCAAACTGCAGGTTGGAAGACCTAAAAAGATACCGATCTAAGGTTGGTGTACAGTATCCCCAATCACAAACTAGTCCAGTGGAGAAAGTCAGCAAAGCACAAAGTGTCTCCTGAATAAAAGGGCTGTAGAACGCAGCGTTACTTCAGGCTGACTGTGACCGTTGGTGGCTGAGTCTCATGATCTCCCTCTTTCTGAACATTAGAAGGCTGTAGAACTCTCTTCATCACTGATACTGAGCTCAAATGTCTCATGTTTATCCCTCTACAGGGTTCGGGGGTCATAAAGGCTGGTTTTGCTGGTGACCAGATCCCCAAATACTGCTTCCCTAACTAGTAAGTGTCCACCTGTGGTTATCCTCTAAGATCTAGTTTCCAGAGATATATTTGTGTGTGTGGATGTAGAATCACTCCACTAATCTGTAATGTGCTGTCAGGTTTGTTTCTGTGTCTGGTTGGTATGTACCGTGTTTTTAATACGGTTCCTATTTGTGTTCAGTGTGGGACGTCCCAAGCATGTGCGCGTGATGGCTGGAGCCTTGGAGGGAGATCTCTTCATTGGACCCAAAGCAGAGGTAGGACACAGCGCTTCAACTTTAGAAGGATAGGGGTCCTAAACGGTGAGGAAAAGTTTGGAAGAAGTATAAAAAAAGAAAACTGGAATTATTTTCAGATTTAATCCCAGTGGTAAACATTGTGTCCATCTGTCCATTTCTTTCTTTCTTTCTTTCTTTCTTTCTTTCTTTCTTTCTTTCTTTCTTTCTTTCTTTCTTTCTTTCTTTCTTTCTTTCTTTCTTTCTTTCTTTCTTTCTTTCTTTCTTTCTTTCTCTCTCTTGTCACTCTTTATTTGTTCAATTTCAATTCAGTAATACACTAAATGTTGTCGTAACTCATCTCATCCAAGTGTCTTTAAAGAGGCACTGCCGACGTTCATGCTGTGGCCAGGAAAGCTCTCCGGTAGCAGTCAGTCCTGCAACTAATCTGAATAAGCCTCTGACTGAACAATGTTGCTGTATAACAGTCTCATGACTGCTATGACATGCTAAAAGCTAAATTTCCAAGCAGCAGAGTCAATATTCCACAGTAACATGTCCTGGATGACCCCATCAGTTGTTGGCAAGTGTTGCTAATTCACCTCATTTACTTTTGCTGCTCCTCTTTTTTTATCTGGCCGTATGGTCAGAAAGCCGTGGAGTCGGGGATTTGATCTTTGCCCCTTATGATGGATGGAACAGATTGTTTGAACTTCATCTTTTTCTCTTTGATGTTTGATCCTGCTCTGCATCCACGAAGCCTCCTTTTCACCTCCTCTGGTTTTGGGGGTCATAGTTCAGCTGCTCTCAGTTGTGGAAATAAAAACATGTTGTTGCCACATATGTGTATCATAACAGCTGTCACAAAATAAGGAAGTTAGAGGGAGAATTGTCCAAACGTGGAACGCCTCAACCAATCAGAACTAATATAACAGAGCTGCTCCAACAGGCTGCCACCATAAGCACCACAGTTCTGGAATGTTTTTTCCACCCTGTTCTTCCTTTTTTTCATGTTTTTCTTGTATTTCTTCCCGTTTTAATTCTTTTCTTTTTTTTTAGCCTGTCTTTTATTATTTTCCATATTTAACTCATGACAACTATAGAAATATATATCCCTGTAATTCATAACTTTTTGTATTCATAAATGACCAAAAAAAGGACAGAGCTCTGGAGATTAGAATCTGACATTTTAGATCAAACATAATGTAGGAACCCAGGGAGGACTTCTTAGGGTCATAAACTCATGTTGCTATTTTAACGACTAATGTTTATTGCTTTATGGTCATCTAACTGAAGATCCATGACTAGTTTTTGCCAGTGAATCTTTTGGGGATATATTTGAGTTTCTCAATTCAATTCAAAAATTGAATTGAATCTGTTTATAATTATATATAATTTAATTCAAACTGTGTATATGAGCATTTTGAAGAGATTAGAGTGACTCTTTCCCTCCAAACTGCTTTCTTTGTCCTGCTCACCTGATTATTAGTATCAGCAGCAAGAATCCTTGGAAAAATATGCATATACCCCTCCTAGAGGATATGTACATTCAGTTGGTTTATTCAGTCAGATAAACAATAAGCTGTGCAGTCTTAAGAATTACAACATTTGCCTCAAATAATTCCAAGATCTTGATGAATACTGAAAGAACATTTCCAGAATCTGTTCCCTGTCCCATATCCCAAAATAGAACGGTTGCTGGTTCTTGTTGTCTGTGTTCAACCCAGGAACCCTCCAGCATAATCTGAGACCTCTCAGGACAGAACCTCCCTTTGTTTATGGGGGCAGATATTTTCTCTAATTTGTGTTGTATGAATCACGGGACTGAAGCATGGCGGCCTACAGAGCAGGTTTGTTTGAGTCACCCCATCTCCTGTGTCTGTGTCTCCCCCTCCTGACGGATCAGGAGCACAGGGGCTTGTTGTCGGTCCGCTACCCGATGGAACATGGGATAGTGAACGACTGGAACGACATGGAGAGGATCTGGCAGTATGTTTACTCCAAGGAGCAGCTGCAGACCTTCTCGGAGGAGGTGAGCTTCATTCCAAGGTTCCTGTTTTCACAGCGAGCGGCGCCTGAGCAGTGGCTGATCCAGTGCTCTCTGTTTTGGATTGATTTGTAGCATCCTGTGCTTCTGACTGAGGCTCCTCTCAACCCCAGCAAGAACAGAGAGAAGGCTGCAGAGATCTTCTTTGAGACCTTCAACGTTCCTGCTCTCTTCATCTCCATGCAGGCAGTGTTGAGCTTGTAAGAACTGCTGCATCTCCTCCTTTTGTTCTTTGAAATCTGTGCAATATGCTTCACAACTTCAGTTCCTTCTTTCTGCATGTAGATGGTAGTATAACTAGATGTGATGCATGTGCACATATTTAATCGTGCAGATATGCCACCGGCCGCACCACTGGGGTCGTGTTGGATTCTGGGGATGGTGTAACCCACGTCGTGCCCATCTACGAGGGCTTCGCCATCCCCCACTCCATCATGCGTGTAGACATCGCTGGCAGAGATGTCTCACGGTACCTCCGCCTGCTGCTGCGCAAGGAGGGCTACAATTTCAACACGTCGGCTGAGTTCGAGGTGGTGCGCACCATCAAAGAGGTGAGGAAGGCTGCTGAGATGTTCAACTACTCCTCCGTGTTGAAAACTGTCTAATGTGGTGTTATCCCTGCTGTGCAGAGAGCCTGCTATCTCTCCCTGAACCCTCAGAAGGACGAGACTTTAGAAACAGAGAAGGCTCAGTATGTCCTTCCGGACGGAAGCACTTTAAATGTAAGAGCAGCTGACACTGCCATGGTTGTTAAACATTTGAAGATGCGTTCTGACATCCTAAAGTGCGACCTTATTGTTTCCAGATCGGACCAGCGAGGTTCCGCGCACCAGAGCTGCTGTTCAGACCCGACTTGATCGGAGACGAGAGCTCGGGAATCCACGAGGTCCTGGCCTACGCCATCCAGAAGTCTGACATGGACCTGCGACGCACACTCTTCTCCACTATCGTATTATGCGGGGGGTCAACGCTAATCAAAGGTTAGTGATGCTTTTATTATGACGGTGTAAACAAGCCTGGAAGCAGATGCATGTGCCTATTAGAGATGTGCATTGGTAAAAATCCGGCGATACGAAACGATTCACAATACAGGGGAGACGATACGATATATTGCGATACTATGAGTAAGACAATATATTGTGATTTTTATAACTGAATTTAGCTGTAGAAAAACCCAGCATTCTAAACACTCCAACCTGTTTCATGTTTAACACATCCTGTTTTATTACTAGATCTAGTTGATCTACTAAAACGCAGAGGGTGAAAACAGCCACAAACTACCAGTCATACCTTTAATTTTACTACAAAAATTACTGTCATCATTAATGGTTCCATTCAAATCCTTGAAAAAAATTGCGATATATTAGTGTATTGATATTTTCTTACATCCCTAATGCCTACTATTAAATGAAAAATACTTTTTTCATCCCAAAGAGATATTGTAACTCATCCAAGAATCTTCAGAGTTATTGTGAATAGTGATGCTGTGGGCAGGAAGGATCTCCAGTAGCAGTCAGGCTTACAACGAATCTGAAGAGGCCTCTGACTGAAGACTATTGCTGTATAACAGTCTCATGATTGCCATGACATGCTAACAAGCTCAATATCTGGGCAGTAGAGACAATCAGTTTTTGGCAAGCACTGCTAATCCACCTCATTTTCTTTTGCCGCGTCTTTGTAAATCTCTGTGGAAAAGATGTGGGATTTATGAATTTTTATGAATCTTTATCTACAGAATTCATTAAATGCTTAGCTACAAAGAAAAATAAACTGCTGCACAGTGGTTTAGGTTTATGGGGACCAAGTGGTTTGTTTACAGTTACAGACAGGTACAACAGGTGATACAGGATACTTGGACTTCATGAATATTATTTACTTTTGCTCTGAAGCTAACAAATAATCTCAACCTTAAACTAAAGCCCGGTCTATTCCTTTAACATGCCACGCCTTCATCGATGGCCTGGTAACATCAATCTACATCTGAGGTTAATCTTAGGAAATGGTGCATATCAGCAAAAGTAAAATCTGATCATGCAGAACCCCCGATGGAAAGTTTAGGACTGTAGTGTTTAGAAGTGCATCATCTACAGAAGCGGCGCTGCCTGTTGTTACTGACGGCTTCATTCACTCCCTCTGTGGTTCTTCTCAGGCTTTGGAGAAAGACTACTGACTGAGGTCAAGAAGCTTGCACCAAAAGACGTTAAGATCAAGGTAGGTCTATTTCATGCTGATAATGTAGTGGTGTATGAACACTTAGCTTCACCTTCTTTAGGGTTACTCTCCTCGCCCAAAGCACCTTGCTGACCCTAACTGGATTAGTCTGGAAAGCAGTTGCTCTGTCCGGAAAGCACCCCTTTAGGCAGTTTTAATTAATGTATCTATGTTACATACTTACATCATGGATTTATTTTCTTTTAGGGTGTAGTTATTTCATGTTTGCATAACTTTGGATGTATCGATGTATATAGATTAAAGCCATGTGTATTTTGGGGTGAATTCAAATTACTACAGTATTTGAAAGGCCTGGGTCCTTTTCACATTTTTTGTGACTTCCATTCAAAATGCATTGTTTTGATTAATCTACCATTGCAAGTATATTTTTTTTCTTCCATTTCTTGGTGTGGAAATCCTTTTAAAATCTCCTGTTTTTCTGTGTATTTCTTCATGTACTGTAGACTAAATATCCCAGCTAGCGTATATAGAGGATGGAAGAAATCATGGAGTAACTAGAATGACTCCCAGAACTACATGCGGGGTCGGTTTCCTCTCTGGGAGAAAATAAGGCCTTTCATTGTGGACATGCATAGGAAAATCTGATTTCATAGACATAAGGAAAACCCCAAAATGAGCAATATGTTGATCTGTAACAAAGAATGATTTGTTAGTACCAACCGGGGGTTTGTTGATCCATTTTATCCACACCAGGCCACTAAGCTAACTGGATGCAGGGGATGCTGATAGGGCTGGGTCCACTGGACATGTGAAGTTTAATTTGTTTTTGTTTATAACATCTGATTGGCTGTTTTCTTCTGCCTGTGTAGATCTCAGCTCCCCAGGAAAGGCTGTACTCCACATGGATCGGGTAAGACCTCTGAGTTTATCTCCTCTTAGAACAGGGTATAAACCCAATAACCGCTGGGGAAATAAAGAGCTGGCCCTGGAACTTAAATGATCAGTGACTTAATAGTTCCAGTTTTATTTAGATTCTTTTTATTTGCCGAGGTTATTAGAACCATAAGGTATTTGGAAGAAGGCGAGGTCAAATGCTGTCCAGTCACATGGAAGTAGAACCATCAGACTATGAACGGCACTGTGAACACCATCACACTGCAGATCATGGACCCCAAATAAAATATGCAGTAATCTTTGGAAATACATCCACTTTAGGTTCTTGGACTTTAAATACCAGGATTCAGTATATATTGAATAAAATGCAACCTTTTTCATGGATCGAAAAAAAGTCTTCTTTTTTCATGCCAATTTCCCTTTTTGCTATAAATAGATTTTTTTCTCCCTCTCTATTCTAAAAAAATGAAATTGCAAAAATAGAAAATACTTTTTTAACTTGCTCTTATTTCAATCATCCCTTCTCAGAGTTGACCATATAAATACAAATAAATACACGCTGTAAAACGTTGTGGTAAAACAAAATAGAAGGCCTTGAGCAGGCTAGACTAGGGAAACCCAAGAGATGCATTGGTGATTTGTTAAATCTTTTTTTAAATTCTCAATAATTCCCAAAAAAAATCACTCTTCATTATTAGACAATTAGATCTATTGATATACTGCCCAGCCCTAGTCTATCCCAGGGTCGCGTTAACTGAGTATTTTTCGTATTTGACAGTTTTTTTGTTTTTGTTTTTTTTTACTGTGAAGGAAAATTCTGAAGGCCATTAGTCACTTCCAATTGCAATTCTCACCTCTGACCACTTGGTGCAAATGCGCAGACATTTTTAACTTTACACACAGAGATCAGGTAACTAATCAATAAAAAAAAGATACCGATAAAAACAACCGAGCATCATCTCAGACCTGGACACCGGACCCAATGCGTCTCGCTATCCAGGAGCTGGGTTGAGGAGTTAAGGAGGCTTTGGAGCGCATAGATCTGTGGCTAAAATTAAATTGGAAAAACTAAGAATGCTCAGTTAAAAAACAAAAAGTTACTAAATAGTTTCTAGAGCCACATTTAACTGCTCTAACTATCTCGCTCAGTTTTGGCCCAACCTGCGTTACAATGTTGACCTCATATTTGATTCAAATATTTCAGGAAAGCAGTGGAGTTCAATTGTCTCACTAAGATCAAGATCTTAGTGGATGTTTTCTCTTGCTGTAGTTCAGACTAAAGCCCAACTCATCTTTTATAGAGGAGTTCTCACCGATGATGCTCAGTCAGTCAAGTGCTTCTGATTGGCAGGATCTGGCTGCTACTTTCTTTATTACTGAATGAGAAATAATCACTGTTTGGAATCTTTTGTGTGTTTTTGTGTATTTCAAGTCTGAATCAAATAATTACAGAACCTGTGAAATTTGACATTTTATCATGTTTTGATACTAGGGCTGGGCATTATATCAATTATATTGATTTATTGAATTTTGTTAGTTATAAAGATTGAATCTTTTAAATATTGAGATAAAAAATTTCACATGTGGCTCTCTTGGGTTTCGATTTGGGTTTTTATTTTTTGCAAACAAACAAATAAATTTGGCATAATGAAAAAAGATTGAAGATTTTATTTTGAATCCTTTTTACCCAGCCCTAACCTCCTTTACTTTTTTTGAAACAGTTGTAAAATGTCTGATGACATGTTCAAATTTTGAAAATAATCCTTTAAATCAAAAATAAACTTCTGATATCTACAATTAGTACAGGGAATGTTAAATATTGACATAAAGTGTTTGTTTTATATCGTGATATTCATTGATATTGACTGATATAAAAAATTATATTATTGGAATTGTTATATTGCTTGTTACTTGATCCAGTGACTTTACGATTTTGGGTCAGAACCTTGCATTCCCTTACCTCTGATTCCGTTCTCTCTCCTCTGTCAGTGGCTCCATCCTGGCATCGTTGGACACTTTTAAGAAGATGTGGGTGTCCAAGCGAGAATATGAAGAAGACAGGGCGCGTGCCATCCACAGGAAGACCTTCTAGATTTGGATCATACGCCAACCCCCTCCCATCAGAACTGCCCTCAGAACCCCAGTCTCCCACCCCACCCCAACATCCCTGACACCCCCGCAGCAACTCGCACATCGTCCTTCATCCTTCATGACCCCTGCCCAGATCTGAACCACCGTGGGTCCCCAGAATCAACCTTTTCTGTATGCTGGGGGCCCATATTGACCCCAGGGTTGCTCCTGTTGTCAGGCGGCAGCATCCTCCACACATCCCCGACTGTCACATCCAGAGGACTGTCACGGCACCTCAGAGGGCGGGGGGAGGTGTTAACACTGTGTCCTCTTGTTGCTCTCAGTTTCCATGGAAGTATTGGTGTTGCTCTCTTGCCTCCGCAGCTCGGTAAGGTGTAAGATATCAAATATGAATAAACTTAAATATTCTTTACTGTTGAAATTTCCATTCCAGATTGAAGGTTAGATTGTTTTATTTGTCTTTTTTTAGGCTTTTTTCTCTCTGACAGTTAGCTTTTAAACAGCAAACATCTGAAGTACTGCAGCGACGCTCTATCATTATATATATATATATATATATATATATATATATATATATATATATATATATATATATATATATAGTTGTAGTCAATTAAAGATCACCACTGTATCCTAGATCAGAACTGCAATCCAAATGACGAGTCACCTCCTGTTTCTGTGTGGGCATCACGTTTCTTGAAAAGGTTCACGGCTTCTAATTCGAGCTGATGGATCAAAAACTTGTGGGAAATGCCTTGATTTATTTATTTGTTGTTTCTTTCTTAACCCAAATGAAAATGTGTTATTTTCATGCCTGACTGTCACATTCAGGGCTGTTCAGACTGATTTCTGCTAACTCTATTATAGAGATTCAAAGACACAAATTTATGTGGCCTGAGGAACACAAAGTTTATTTCTACATCATATTTAGGCAGATAATTGGGAACAATCTTAAACTGGAAATCAGCGCTTTTGGGAACTTGTGCATGCACTTATTCTTCTGACATCTATCCCAGCAGTGAGAGGAGATGAAGTTATTGGCTGGAAGGTTAAAAACCGTTTTCATTCTTAATGCAAGTGTTGAGTTTTACCTTCCATCTGTCTTATGTGACATTAGGAAAGTGTTTGGATTTTGCAGAGAGCCCAACATTCCCAAAGATTGGCTTATATTCTCCCATCCCACACACACTACTGTATGTCCTAGTAAAACCAATGCTCCCATCATTTCCCTGAACCTACATGGCAGTGAAGGGGTCCTCCACCATCATGTCCGCCTTACTCTGGTGCGTCTGTGCCGGAGCGTCCGCGTCGTCCGCTTTTGGGTGTTTTTAAGGAAATAAAAAAGGTGGAATTGAAAGAGGTTGTAAAATGTCATCAGCCTTGTGTACAGTGGGGTACTTCTCGAGAACCACCACCCATTCGGTAACAGACTAAACATGTACAATACTGTTTACTTTTACTTTTCGTAAATTCAGTATAATAAATAAGTTAATGGCTTCGGCTTGGGTGTCTCCATGTTTTTGGCTCCTTTCAGATCCTGGAATTGCCTCCTTAGTTTTTTGCACATTTGATTGAGCATCATTTCTGTTTCATATGAAGCGCTTCACCTTTTTAGAGATGATGAAAAAATGATACCTCACAAAAGTACTTCACCGCTAAGAGCGAAAGCTGCTTAGACACAGAGGTGACCCCCCCCCCCCCTCCTCACATCAGAACACTTTCACCACTGTGCTTCATCATTGGAATTTCTTTTAAAGCAGCATCTCTCCAGAGCTCATTTGACTAAATGTTCTCTGTTTACCTGCATGTTTTCATTTGGTCCTGTTTGCTCTATCTTTCACAAAAAACGTATTTTTAGTTCTGGGTGAGGTGCAGAGCCTCTCAGGAGCTGAAGTTGGTAGTGGGGAGGTGCCGTATCCTGGTGCTTCACTGTTAAACTGCAAAAAGTTTATTAGCAGGTTCTTGTTTAAAGTTAATTTATATATCATTTAGAAAACCCAAACAGCCCTCAATTCAATTTTACCTTTTTCTGTGCCCTAATGTATTGCCTGTTGAAAAGGGTTTATATGCAGACCATTGTTGCAGTTTGTCAAACAATACGTTCTCTACATGAGCCTTTTCTATGACGTAGTACATTTACCTACTTTACATTATTTAGAAATTATAGTCTTGTTTACTAAACATTTCTTCACAAGCCAAGGGAAGTTTTTTGTGTAGCACACTTTCAACGGGGCAATTCAAGGTGCTTTGTGTGATTAAGGGAAAAAAATTAAATCAGCAATAAAACAAAACATTGAAGACAAACATTAAAACATTACTGTTATGACATTACAGCTATTAACAAATTGATCAAAGGCAGATCTGCGGCCGCATGTTTTGGACACTCGGGTGAAGAGAGGGGCTGAGCTGTCCACTGACCACTACCCGGTGGTGAGTCGGCTCCGATGGTTTGGGAGGACGCTGGACAGACTTGGAAGGCACAAACGTGTTGTGAGGGTCTGCTGGGAACGTCTGGCAGAGTCTCCTGTCAGAAGGAGCTTTTACTCACACCTCCGGCAGAACTTTGAACACGTCCCGGGGGAGGCGGGGGACATTGAGTCCGAGTGGACCATGTTCCCCGCCTCCATTGCAGAGGCGGCTGACCGAAGCTGTGGCCGCAAGGTGGTCGGTGCCTGTCGCGGCGGCAACTCCCGAACCTGCTGGTGGACACCGGCGGTAAGGGATGCTGTCAGGCTGAAGAAGGAGTCCTACCGGGTCTTTTTGGCTTGTGGGACCCCTGAAGCAGCTGATAGGTACCGACAGGCCAAGCGGGATGCGGCTCGGATGGTTGCTGAGGCAAAAACTCAGGCGGGGGAGGAGTTTGGAGAGGCCATGGAAAACGACTTCCGTACGGCTTCGAAGCGATTCTGGTCCACCATCCGGTGTCTCAGGGGGGGGAAAGCGGTCTGCCACCAACACTGTTTACAGTGGGGATGGTGTGCTGCTGACCTCGACGCGGGACGTTTTAGGTCGGTGGATGGAATACTTCGAAGACCTCCTCAATCCCACCAGCACGCCTTCCAATCTGGAAGCAGGCTTTGGGGACTTGGGGTCGGTCTCTCCAATCTCTGGTGCTGAGGTCACCGAGGTCGTCAAAAAGCTCCTCGGTGGCAGGGCTCCGGGGGTGGATGAGATTTGGCCGGAGTTCCTCGAGGCTCTGGATGTTGTGGGGCTGTGTTGGTTAACGCAGCTCTGCAATATTGCGTGGACATCGGGGGCAGTTCCCTTGGATTGGCAGACCGGGGTGGTGGTCCCCCTGTTTAAAAAGGGGGACCACAGGGTGTGTTCCAACTACAGGGGGATCACACTTCTGAGCCTCCCTGGTAAGGTCTATTCTGGGGTTCTGGAGAGGAGGGTCCGACGGATAGTCGAACCTTGGATCCAGGAGGAACAATGCGGTTTTCGTCCTGGCCGTGGAACACTGGACCAGCTCTACACCCTCAGCAGGGTCCTGGAGGGTGTGTGGGAGTTCGCCCAACCGGTCTACATGTGTTTTGTGGACTTGGAGAAGGCGTTCGACCATGTCCCTCGGGGGGGCCCTGTGGGGGGTGCTCCGGGAGTATGGGGTACCGGGCCCCTTGATACGGGCTGTTAGGTCCCTGTACGACCGGTGCCAGAGTTTGGTTCGCATTGCCGGCAGTAAGTCGGGCTTGTTTCCAGTGAGAGTTGGACTCCGCCAAGGTTGCCCTTTGTCACCGATCCTGTTCCTAACTTTTATGGACAGGATCTCTAGGCGCAGCCAAGGCGTTGAGGGGATCCGTTTTGGTGGCCTCAGGATCGGGTCTCTGCTTTTTGCGGATGACGTGGTCCTGTTGGCTTCATCGGAACGTGATCTACAGCTTTCGCTGGAACGCTTCGCAGCCGAGTGTGAAGCGGCTGGGATGAGAATCAGCACCTCCAAATCCGAGGCCATGGTCTTGAGCCGGAAAAGGGTGGAGTGCCTTCTCCGGGTCAGGGATGGGGTCCTTCCCCAACTGGAGGAGTTTAAGTATCTGGGGGTCTTGTTCACGAATGAGGGAAAAATAGAGCGGGAGATCGATAGACGGATTGGTGGGGCATCTGCAGTTATGCGGGCGCTTTACCGGTCTGTCGTGGTGAAGAGAGAGCTGAGCCGAAAGGCGAAGCTCTCGATTTACCGGTCGATCTACGTTTCTACCCTCATCTATGGTCACGAACTCTGGGTGGTGACCGAAAGAACGAGATCACGGATACAAGCAGCTGAAATGAGTTTCCTCCGCAGAGTGTCTGGGCTCTCCCTTAGAGATAGGGTGAGAAGCTCAGTCATCCGGAGGGGGCTCAGAGTAGAGCCGCTGCTTCTCCACATCGAGAGGAGTCAGTTGAGGTGGCTCGGGCATCTGGTCAGGATGCATCCTGGACGCCTCCCTGGTGAGGTGTTTCAGGCACGTCTCACCGGGAGGAGGCCCAGGGGAAGGCCCAGGACACGCTGGAGGGACTATGTTTCTCGGCTGGCCTGGGAGCGCCTTGGGGTTCCTCCCGAGGAGCTGGAACAAGTGGCTGGGGAGAGGGGAGTCTGGGTCTCTTTGCTTAGGCTGCTGCCCCCGCGACCCGACCCCGGATAAGCAGAAGAAAATGGATGGATGGATGGCAGATCTAAACAGATGGGGTTTTAGCCTTGATTTAAAGGAACTCTGCTTCAGAAGCTTTGTAGTCACCTGGGAGTTTTTTCCAGATAACTTAAAGCTGCTTCTCCATATTTGGTTCTGATTCTAGAGATGCTTAGTAGAATGGAATTAGAAGACCTGAGTGGTCTGAGGGGTTGGTATAGTGACAACAGATCTTCAACATACTTGAAGATCTATTCTCTGAGCTACACTGAGCCAGTGTACGGACTTTAGAACTGGGGTGATGTGTTCTACTTTCCTGGCTCTAGTGAGGACACAAGCAGCAGCGTTCTGGATCAGCTGCAGCTGTCTGACTTTTTAGGCAGACCTGTGAGAACGCTGTTGCAGTAATCAACCGGACTAAAGAAACGCATGAATGAGTTTTTCTATGTCCTGGTGCAACATCAGTCCTTTAATCCTAGAAATGTTCTTCAGGTGTGTTGTGATTGCATTTCTCATAAGATGAACTGAACAGACTCTTGGAAGACCACATTTCCCAGCAATCCTAGCAGTGACCCCCAACACACTCCTATTGGTCCGTGACCACCCATGGTGACATCGGCAATGACATCACGGCCAAAGAGGGCTATAAAGAATAGTCGCGCCCATTTTCAAACTGTTCTCCAGCCAGAAGTTCTTGGATGAACTACTGCTGAACAGAGGACATCTCACCGGTGAAGATTTTCTTTTGTTCTGACCCGCTGGACAGGGGAAGAACTCATTTCAAAGCTTTAAAGTGCTACTACGGTTTGTGCATCTAGTCTGAGCTATATCAGAACTGTTCCAAGACAGTTCGTTAGACGTCGACCTACAGGCCATCCAGCCTGACTTTGGGCCACACGGTCCTTAAATCCTGTACAGGTTTTTCTTATAACTCTTCCTTTTCTTACTCAAGTACGGACACAATTCGCTCTCTTCCTAGTGGACTTGACCTCCTCCAAGGCAAAGTAGGACTGAACCGGTTCATTTATACTAATATTGTGTCTGGGCAGAGATAAATAGAGAAAATAGAGTTTTAACAAGTTAGATCTTGTTCATTGTTGGTTTAAAGTGTTTTTAAGCGCTGGACCTGTCTGCTCAATTTTGCGTCGCCGCACGCATAAGTTTGAGCTGTAATTGCTGTGTTTGAAACTGTTTGTTTTATCCTAAGCAGATTCTCTCTCTCTCTCTCTCTCGCTCTTGCTCTCGTTAGCTGAAAAGTTAAACTCCATTCTCTTTGAGGCCTTCCTCATGGATGCTTCAGCCCATGTGCTCTGTCCATTTTAGCCAAAGCTAGTTTATGGCCCTTTGTCTCCTTACACTACATGTGCTCCCCTCCATCTTGGCACAGAACTAAGATTTATGACTTTGTCCCACAGGCTATCTGTGACTTGGGCTCCCTGGAGTGAGGGCCACCCCCTCCTTTTCTGACCTGAACCTCAGCTGTCTCACTGATTTCATTTCATGTTAATTGTGTTTAATGTTCACCTATTATTGTTGTCTAAGATCTGTAGTAGTTTTTGCATGCTTTAGAATAGATGGGATTTTCTATTTTCTAAATAAAGTCCCCTTATCTTAAAGAGAAGTTGTCTGGGATTACTTGGAGTGATGCGTACAATTAATGTATCATCAGCATAGCTGTGGCATCTAATCTTATTAGTTATAATCTGTGTTAGCGGGCGCATGTACATATTAAATAAGAGGGGCCCAAGTATGGAGCCCTGGGGCACCCCATATGTGATTTCTGTCTGTTCTGATTAAAAATTACTTATTGACACAAAAATGTTTGTGTTCTTTAGGAAAGACTCAAGCCGGCCAAGTACTGTACTAGATAGTCCGACCCAGCTCTCCAGGTCACAGTGGTGGTTCTGGGACAGCTTGTGTGCACAGGGGAGCATTCATATAAATTTTCCACGTGTGGATTTCCAGGTTATAATGGTTACCACCCTCTGCAGTGGTTAAACAACATAGGTTCATTATAAATTCTAAATAAAAGTTTTTATTTTAAGGGTGTGGGTGCTATAACCACTGACTAATGTATTTTATTGGGACTTAACCTAAGGAGTAGTGCCTTACTGATAGGTGGAAAGAAAATAGTTACAATGGGGAAAATAAACATTGGATAAACAAATTTTCTTCCAGACAATGGAGAGGTCTGTTATTTTCTTTGTAGGTACACCTCAGCTGTGAGATAAAATCTAAACAAGAGATCTAGAAAATCCCATTGTAATATAATTACATAATTTGCATTTGATTGAATGAAATAAGTATTTGACACAATAGAAAAATAGAACTTCATATTTGATCCAGAAACCTTTGTTTCCAGCTCCAGAGATAAGACGTTTCTTGTAGATTTTGATCAGGTCTGCATTCACTGTTGCATAGATTTTGGTCCACTCCTCCATAAAATCTTCTCTAGGTCTTTCAGGTTTCGGGGCTGTCATGGGGCAATACAGAGTTTCAGCTTCCTCCAAAGGTTTTCTATTGGGTTCAGGTCTGGAGACTGGCTAGGCCACTCCAGGACCTTGAAATGCTTCTACACAGCCACTCCTTAGTTGCCCTGGTTGTGCATTTGGGGTCATCATCATGCTGAAAGATCCAGCCATGACCCTTCTTCAATGCTCTTACTGAGGGAAGGATGTTGCCCAAAATCTTCTCCTGTACCTCCTCTGGATAGTGTGTTGCTATGGTAACCTCTAAGACTGTGGTTCCAGGTCTCTTCAGGTCGTTGAGAGCTCCTGTGTTGTTCTGGGCTGATCCCTCACTATCATTGAGATTTTACATGGAGTCCCAGTCTGAGGGAGATGGACCGTCATCTTGAGTTTCTTTTATTTTCTAACAATTGCACTAACAGTTGTCATAACCAAGCTGTTTGCTTCTTGTCCTGTTGCCCATCCAGGCCTTGTGCAGATCTACAGTTTAGTCCCTGGTGTACTTGGACAGGCTTTTCTTCCTGCCAATAGTGGAAAGTTTGGAGACTGATTGACTGTAAACAGATGTCTAACAGGTCTGTGAAAGCTAGAATTTCTGCTAGTTGGTCGCTGATCAAATACTTATTTCATGCAACAAAACACAAATTAATTATACAATAGGATTTTTTTTAGATTGTGTCTCAGCTAAGTTGTTTGTAACACAGATCCAGCGTCTCCCAATTTATTTAAATAGAAATATGGGAAACCCACTAAGCAGTTCAACACTGATCAGGTAGAGCAGCAGCAGAACAAAGGTACGAAAATCTCAACAGGTTTTAGGTTTTTAATGGGCGGCTGTAGTTCAGTGGTAGAGTTGTCAGCCTGCGACCCAGAAATCGGTTCGATTCCAGCTTCCACCTGCTACATGTCTGTGTCCTTGGGCAAGACACTTCACCTACCCGCCTACTGGGGGGTATTCCGTCAACGTAGCTAAGAATTGCCTTACTTAGGTGTAAATTTGAAGCTTGACTAAGATCCACTTCCCAATCTAGCTCCAAGTCATTCCATCAAGTGAAATTAGCCTCAACTTGTGCACACCCACAGGGAAAATAAAAAGCAAAAAGCAAGGAAAAAAAGAGCGTGCAGAAATGTTCTCCGCAGCTGAACAAACCCTCCTCATGGAGGTATATGAGGATTACAGCCACATAATCCGAAAGAAGGCAATCAATAAAGCGAGCGGATGTGGCGTGGCAGAATATTGCCGACAGGCTGAATGCGTAAGTGATAAAGAAAATTAAGTATTTCAGCATCATGTTATATAAATCCCCCATCAAAGGGACAAAATATATGTAGACAATAATCTACCAATGGATTTCTTGATGGTTTTTGATTTAAACTTATCAATTATGTGGACCTATTAATGCAAACAAATCCCTAAAATTAAAAGGACAATCCCCAAAGAACAAAAAGAGAGCCCTAGTAAGTAACATTCATATGAACATAATTAAAATGGCACTATTGTTTCACTGCAATTTATGTGAAATTCTCCATATTTTATCATTTGGCAGCCTTAGCAGTAATGTTAGAAAGTGATATTCATCACATTTATCAACCGATTGTTATGGAAATCGATGGGATAGCTGTAATTTATTTCCTGCATTATTATTTATCTAGAATCATTTAGCAAATCAAGCAATTCAATGGAGATGAGGACCCCTGTTACAGTAACTAAGTGAATGCAGGGGACAGCAAATCTGTCTCCTATCAATCGAAGGCCCTAACCCTTATTAAATCAAAAGAATGATGATCTCCTTAAATTGCCTCTTTGTATGAAATGTGCTATAGGGCAGACATGGTGTGTGTCCCTCACGGTTATGTCTCAACAGAAGCAATCTCAGTAGCCAGAGGAGGACCGGCCACCTGGTCAAAATCAAATATAAGAACATTCTTAGCAATGGTAAGTGTTCCATAATGTAATCTGAAATGTTTCAGTCAAAATAGATGCGCAGCTATGAATATATATATGTCTTGCAGCCACCAGAAAGCAGACTGCATCCATGGGCACTGGTGGGGGACCGCTGCCGGAGGAGCTCACACCAGCTGAGATCCTGGCCCTTGGGATAAATAAGGGGCCCAAGATAGTTGGGATCGAGGGGGGGAGCTCCTCCAACCCTGTGGTCCCACAGATCCGGGCCCCATATGTTGAAGGTATTGTTAATCACTGCCCCTATTCTGGTGACAGACCCTCATTAGGGATAACTAACTATGCACCTGTGTGTCTGATAGTGACAGGGGATCAAATTATTCTCCCTGAACAACCACAAGTGCACATTCAGGATGCAGCTGGGATCCAAGTCGACCCAGTAGGTCCTAACCTGTTGAAACATTGCACTACATTTAGTCAGCCCCCTCCCTTTCCCCCATTAACTGTTGTTTCTCTATTTGCAGGGAGAAGGCCCAAACCAACAGCCACATGATGATGATGACGATGACTATGATGAAACACTCACCGGTCGAGACAGTGAACTCCAAGATGTAAGCCTAATCATTAATGTACTGGTTGTATTTGAAATGTTAAAATCACACCTTAATAATGTACCACACACCCTCCTGCAGGAACCTAGGCCTTCCCCAGCTGGCAAGAGGACTACATCTACTGGTCGAAGTGAAGTGAGTAGCCATTCCCTTTTACCCACCATTAACTGCATAGTTGGTTGCACTGACACATTAAGTCATCATATGACATCCGTGCAATTTATAAGCGGTATCTCCTCCATGCAACGGAGTATAAGAGGCTACAGATTAAGAAGATCAAACTTAAGATCAGGAAGATGGAAAAGGATGTAAGTATGAATCCAAATGCACAGCTAAAGGTCGTTGTTCTTACTGTATTTAATGTTCCATTCTGTCTCCACAGCGTGACCTGCCAACATAACATGTTGGTGTACATATTCAATCTTTTCTGTTCAATGCCTCAATTTCCTTTTATTATATTTTGTTTGCTAATTAGTTTAATTTTGTATTTATTTGTTTTATTTTTTTATTATATATTTGTGATAATGTTCTTTAATGTACTTAAAGATAATATAATTAGTATGAATAATAAAAACCAATTATATATTTTATGTTTTACAGATTATTTTATCATTCCATGACAGTTGTGTGACTCTGTTTCTGTCTATTGGACATTCTTTGATCATAGATGGTGCTAAGCTTCACTTTTAGCCTGCTACAGACCAGGTTTGCCCGGCAGCATAAGTTACCATGGTTACTTGGCTGGCATTCACATTAGCCACCTTGGTGGAACAGGGTTGAGGCTCAGATTGATGGAACGGAAACCTGAGCCACAGTTCTGGCTTAGCCATGGTTGAGGCTTAGCCAGAGTCATGGTTTCCATGGTTACTGAGTTGGGGCTAATCTCAGCCTCTTTGATGGAACCGAACTCTCACTCATATTAGCCAGACTTGGCCATTTAAGCTTGGCTTTGCCTTTAGCCTGCTTGATGGAATACCCCCTGGTGTTGGCCAGAGAGGCCGATGGCGCAATATGGCAGCCTCGCTTCTGTCAGTCTGCCCCAGGGCAGCTGTGGCTATAATCATAGCTTGCTTCCACCAGTGTATGAATGTGAGAGTGAATGAATAATGGAGTTGTAAAGCGCTTTGAGGGTCTCGAAAAGCGCTATATAAATGCAACCCATTATTATTATTTTGATCTCCGACCAACCAACCAACCAACTAGGGCATTAATACAATATGTGTTGCAGTACAAGAATAAAACTTCATAAAAACTAAAAGGCTCTATTTGTAGTTAGTCCACAGGTAAGGAAGGCTTTACCCTTCCAGTCACGCAGAGGGAAAAACTTAACCCTTCCAGTTCACAGAGAGGGAGACCTTGATCCTTTCAGTTGCCGTAGAGGGAGAAGTTGACCCTTCCAGCCCATGCACCAACAACATTACTCTTTCTGGTATGCTCCTCAGCAGGGGCCTGTTTCACAAAGCAGGTTGAACAAACTGAGTTAGAACCTCGGTTTCAGAACAGGTGTTAACAATCAGATCAATCAACTGAGTTACACTCGTGCATGAGGATATAAAAAGCCCTCATCAATGGGACACAGAACATGATTCACCACAGCAACCAGTGAATAAAAGGGCAGATCCTCCTACTTCTCCCCAGTGGAGATGGAAATATTGACAGCATATGCTGAAAATGAGCATAGCCTTAAAAAAAAAAAGCAATACTGTGGCAGCGGCAAGAGAGAGAGCTTGTGTGGCAGAAAATAGCTGATCAAGTCAATGCGTGAGTATTAATTGGAAGGGAAAAAAAGACATGTTTGGTCTTAAATGTTCCACTCATTCAACATTGATATTACATGTTTTTTTTGAGCACATAGGTGTAACCCAGCAGGCCCAAAAAGGACATGGCAGCAACTAAAGATGAAATACAAAAATACAGTTCAAACAGGTAAGCTATAATTTAATTATTACCCATTGTGGTGATGTTTAGCCTGCCTTCAGTGATTACATTCTACATGTGATAGCTATATTTAATTAGGGAAAATCCCTAAACAATGAAAAAGCCACATTTTCAGTCATACCATCACTGCCAGTATTCAATATTGTCTATATGAAAGCCACACCTTAATTCCTGTTATATGTGCATGTCTCAAAATTTGAGTTCTCTGCATATGTTCAAACTTGACCTCCATCGTAGCGAACAGAAAGGCTTAGGCCAGAAAAACAGGCGGTGGTCCAGCACCACCACAACTCAGAGGCTGAAGAGATGGCCCTCAGTCAGAACCGTGGGCGACCAACTGCTGAGGGCATCTCTGGGGGAAGTTAGTCGGACCCAGCCATGCCAAAGGCCTACATTAGAGGTATATCATTCAAATAAATGGCATGTTAGATGTAATGGCCATCCATTCATCTGCTACAGTTATCTGTAATTGGCTGCTCAGATATCAATCTAATCTAAGGTGGCTGAGAGTCAAGAATTGTGATGGGACCTGCACTGGATTTCCAAAACGAAGGTAGAAAAGAAAATAGGTAGGGCACTCTTCTGGGTAATCAACTGAATAATCTTCTTCCACCAGTATGTGTGATCTGTCTTGTGGAGCCCTCTGCTATAACAGACTTCCATGCTGTTGTAAGTAGCTACCAGAGTTTAATTCGAGAGTTTTGATGATGGGTAGAATATAACAATTGTTACAGGAGGATGATGAAGACACCTTGTTAGCCACCACAGGGAGGAAAGATGCAGAGGCGCCTGTTGAGGTCAAAACCTTTGTGTAAAATGACCTTGGTTTCAGGCAATGTTATTGTTGTTCTGCAATACAACTTGCAGCTTCTTTTTCTCCAACAGAGCAATGCTGGAAACAGAGGTTCCATCAACTTCCACAGCACAGCTTACCTCAGTAGGAATATTCAGTATTGACCCACAACTTACTATGACACCAAGTAGACATGGCACTATGACATTCAACTTCATTTGTGTTCCTATAGCTCCATGTGAAGCAACTATACAAGGTCTATCTCCAAAAACAAATTGAAAAAACAAATGTGGAAATGGAACACAAAGCTACAAGTGAAGAAGACACAAATGGAAATACAACTGCTGGAACATAAGTTAAAGGTGGGTGATGTGCCCACAGGTGGATGATTTTTTTATTTTTCAAACAACAAAATAACTGTAAACATGTGTACTTGCAGGAAATAAAGAAGCCCTCATAAAATTAGAGGCCTTTTGTCCTCTGACGGGGGGGGGGGGGGGGGGTTTACAGTTGGAAGTGATTCTGGCAGACAATGTCTCGAACAGCTCTCCCATCTTGTGCATCAGCAGCAGGGTTGGGATAATAATCACCATCATCAGGTGTAAGGGTGGGACATTGTTCCCCTCTGATCATGGCAATGTTGTGCAGAATTACACATGCCACAATGATGTCACATGCCCTTTCTGGGGAGACCCTGAGCATACGCAGGCACTGGAATCGGGCCTGAAGCATCCCAATGGTCATTTCCACCCTGGC
Source organism: Valencia hispanica (assembly GCA_963556495.2). Classification (NCBI taxonomy): domain Eukaryota; kingdom Metazoa; phylum Chordata; class Actinopteri; order Cyprinodontiformes; family Valenciidae; genus Valencia; species Valencia hispanica. The sequence continues at coordinate 42,243,875 of OY747717.1, forward strand.
TCGTGTCCTGCAGTGAGCTATGTTGTAGCGTTGCTGTGGCCCAGGATCAGGGTAAGGGGTCAGCAGATGGCGCTGGCAGGGGTACCCCCTGTCACCCAGAAGGTATCCATCAAACTCCCCTATGATGATAAAATGTAATGTTTCAGTTACAATAGAAGGATATACCATATTGATCACAGTAGACTATCTATACTGTATATAAACTCACCATGGGCAAATCTGTCAGTGTAGACTCACGGAAAATTCGAGAGTCATGTACAGACCCAGGCCACTTTGCTTCCACATTACTGATGATGTATTCTGCATCACTTATGATCTTCACAGTGGAGAATATTAGTGGCAGTTGCTGTATTGTGACGTGTACATTTCATTTGGAATGCTGAAAGCCATCATTTAGGCTTACCTGTACATTAATGCTGTGGACAGATTTCCTATTCACATAATCTCCTTCATTTATTGAAGGAGATATGATAGGAATGGGAGTCCCATCAATGCAGCCAATCACACCTGGAAACCCTTAAATATCTCAAATTGAGTTCTTCCAGTCTCAACATTTTTAATTGCTTGACATTATTCATTGCTTACACTGATACCTGCAATTCTGTGGAATGCTTCCTTGAGATGTCTGGTGGTTTTGTGACCTGGAAACACTACAAACGTGTACAGTAACTGTTTTAAGTGCAAGGGTCACATTTCTCACAGCCCGACAGATGGTTGCCTTGGATACATGCTCCGCATCACCGATATCGTACAAAAAAAACTGCCGTTCGCAAAAAAAGTAGCGCAATACAAATAATTTGTTCAGAGCAGAGGGCTCTTCCTCGATGAGTCATGTGAGAAATGTGTGGGCCAAAGATATCGTTTAAATAAACTATTGATGTTCTAGAAAAACGGAAACGTTTAAAGAGGTACTCATCATGGAGTGATAAAATATCCACTCGGGGTCTGACAATCCTCTCCCGACGCAGATTTCTGCGGAGTATCTGCGCTTCTACATCAACAGGCTCATTAAGAAACGGACACGCCATGTCTGCCACTAATTTCAGACGGCAGCTTCAACTTCAGAGCAGGAGAAACTGAGTTATTTGAAGCAAACCTGCTAGCGAGCAGGTTAGGTTCACGGAGTGTGTTGCCCGGGTAACTGAGTCAGAGTTACGCTGAACTGGCTTTGTGAAACCAAAAACTCTTGAGTTTCCCTCATCTCAGGGTTAACTAACTCAGAGTTTTCACTAAACCCACTTTGTGAAACAGGCCCCAGGGCTCCTCCTGTGCCTAGAACATAAACAGAACTTCCACCAGCTCACTGTTGCCAGACATCCCACTTCCTGATGTCAGGCACTTCACAGTACTCTACTCACATGCCAGGCAGCGCTCTTTGCTCTGCATGTAGTCCACAAAGTGTCAGGCTGCTGTCACCAAGTTGCTCCTCTGGCTTCTCTTCTGGTGATGGAGTCTGCTCTCCATGCAGATCAGAGCTGCTCCTCTTTTAACCTGGATCTAATCAATTGCACCCTCACGCACAGGTGCTGATAATTACCCAATCCAGCACAGGTAGGAGGACTGTTAACATGCATCACTTTTACAAAACCAAAACACTGGACACATTTACTAAAACACATAAACGGGAAAAAAAACATGCATAAACAAAATATATACACAAAAAACATTACATATGATCCCTCCAACCCCTGTGACACGTTCCTATGATGGAAAATACAGACCTTTCCATTCTTTGGAAGTAGGGAAACTGGAAAAATCAGCTGTGTCAAATACTCTTTCCTGTTGTGAATCCTTGTAGAAATATCCATATTTATCTTTTGTCCTTGAACAAAATGAAATCATAAAGATTTTCATGAAGCAGTCTTTCCTCTATAAAGCAGTGAGCAAGAGTCTTTTCCAAGAACGCTTCCATGTAGCCTACTGTATATAAATTTGTTTAATTTTTGTTCAATTAAACCATCAAAACAGAATGGACAAAACAGAAATCATAAAGGAAATTGATACTGATCACGAATAAGTGCTTTCTCCAGGACATACCATCTCCACCAGGGCTTGTTTTTCACACTGAAACACTGTTAGTTTATTTAAGGGTTGCGGAGGTGTACCAAAAGCGGACAGGTGTACTGTGCTCCCACAGGTTTCCGAGCTGATGATCCTGCAGGATATCTTCTGTTTCAATAGAGATTTAGCATAATGTGCAACCTTTATCTTAGCCTGTCACTTTTTCAAACTTCTCAGGTTTGATTGATTCTCCATGTTTCTTCAAAAGTGGTAGAAGATCCCAAAGTACTAGCAGGATGTACAAAGATTTTCTATAGAAAGAACTTAATAATGCACAGTGCCTATGAAAACTATTCACCCCCTTGGATTTGTTTTACCTTTCATTGCTTTTACAAATCAATCATGATAAACAAAATGTAGCTCTCCTGACTAATAAAATTACAAAAATCCATTTAATGTCACAGTGAAGTGATTTCTATAAAGTAATGACAAATGTTTAAAAATTAAAATAAGTGACTGTTCCCCCCTAATCAAGTCAGTATTTAGTAGATGCACCTTTGGCAGTGCTCACAGGAGGGGGTCTGTGTGGACACCAAGCTGTCTGTATTCAACAACATGGTACACCATCATTTGATTCAGGGGCCCATTGCACAAAAGTAGAATTAAGACATCCAGGATATGTGACTGAGCTGAGCTCATTGAATCCAAAACAGGAGCATCCAGGCTTAATTTGTTGCAGAAAGACCAAGACAGGATGAGCAGACACGGATTCATCAAGCCAGGTGTAATCTATGGGATAAGTGCACGCTCACGACTTCCTCAACTGGACCCCACCACCAATCACAGATTTACTGATTCACCATGGCAACTAGAGTGGCTTACTTTACCCCTAGGAGGCAGAAATCCTCCTGAAGGCATACAGGAGTTAAATACATAATTAGAAAGAAAGGCAACACCATCATAGTGATAAAGCAAAGCAAAAAAGTGTTGACCGCCTGAATGAGTAAGAAGTGCACAATTAAACCTATGTCACCTATGTGCTGAAACGTCATAATTACAATCCAAATAGTTCATTCACATCTTGAAAAACGCTGTTGTATTCTAATTATGAATCAGTTAAATTTTTTATTTAAAGAGACTGCAGAAATGAGTGAAATTGTGTAAATGTAACTCCATCAGATTAATGGATGAGCTCAAATTAGTGTTCATAAGAATAATAACTTTAATTTATTTAGCACCTTTCAAAGGACCCATGGTGGCTTGCACACTGACTTCATTGAATGTTCTATTCGGATATATAAAGTTTATCTTTTCTTATGTTTGCTCTATGTGTGTGTGTGATGTAGATTAAACATGGTCAAGCATCCATTCATTTATCTATTTATTTGATGTGTATAGATTTGTGCTGCATTTATTTCAGTGTGCAGAAATGTGGGTTTTTTTATTCAGAACATTGAATGTATATTTATCCTTGTGTTGCATAATATACTTTGATTCTGTGGTTTCTATCTTGAAGAGTCAATGTGTAACTTCGGTTTTGAATGGAGCTGATGGTTTACGTGTTTTGTTGTGTCCTTATTCAATAAAGGAACATAATGTTAAACTTTGGTGGGTATTTGTATTTATATGGGATGTGTATTTTATACGATGGAGTATATACATTAATGATCCTTCAGCAGGTTCACCTACGGAAACCTTGTTACGACTTTTACGGAGTCCTGTGAATGACTATGAATGACATTGGCTTTTGGCGCGTTCTGCTACATCGAGACGTCGTGCAGTTTGACCAACTGAAATCTTGGGTCGTTCAGTGTGACACACCTCTAGAGCTCTGTGGAGCTCGCACAATGTGGCATGAAGCAGTCCTTTAAGACGGCTGAAAAACGCACAGTGTAAAACGGACTATCCAAAATGATAGTAATTAATGATCACAAACATTTAAATAATGTGATAACAATGTGTAGTGGACAGTAGAATAACTATTGTTTTCAGTTGGGGATGACTGCTGACTGAGATAAGGGATGAGATTAAATAGATCCTGGAATTTAGCCTGGTCTGGATCAGGCTAGCACTACTGAATAAATCTCCATGGTAACTTATACCATAGCATATCCAACTGCCCCCTATCCTCTTTTTGCGCAACCGGATCACGGATAAATTGAGCCAGGATAACCAAGACATCTTATCCTAGTTTTGTGCACGGGCCCCTGGTGTGTTGAACCAGGATAAAACATGCAGGACACCGGCCCCTTGAGGACTGACTTTGGACACCACTGCCTTAATGAATGAAATAAATGTTTGGAAACAGCTTTTTGTATTTATTTAGGTAATCTTCATTTAGTATTCAACTTTGGCTATCTTTATTTTAGAGAAAAAGAAAATACATCTGCAGAGAGAAAATTCTTTCCAACTTTGTTGTGTGTGTGTTGTAACTAAATGTAAAAAGATGGTTTATACAGTATATCAATGCTGAAGGATTTGTAGGTCCATCAGAAACCTCTGAAACTGACGCATATTTCGAACGATTACAAAATGCTGTCCTCATAATTCTGCAGTGTGTTTAAAAGACCAGTAGGTGGCACTGTAACAGCGTCATTAACAACGAGATGAAGTGTAGTCCGTTTGTTACTTTCACTACAGATGCAGCTGGAATCATCATCATCATAAGCAATATTCCTGCTGCATCTATTCCATATTCTCCCAGAGGATTTGGCTGCAGTTATTTCCATCTCCCCTCAACCTGGAAGATGTTTTGACAGCTGCTCCCTCTGCTGCACACCTCCTGTTTATTAGTAACAATTTATTTCTCTGCACTGATTTATTTATATTGCATCATATACCCAGTTCAGGTTTGAAGAATTGTACTTTTTTAATGAGCTTACTTTGGATCCAGAGGTCTTACGAGATCTTAACTCAAGTCATTCTCTGATCCTCCAGCCCATACTCAGCATAGAAGTTCCTGCACACTATTCCAGAACCTTCTCTACCTGTCTGCTGGACTGTTTCAGGAGCATCTTTGTACAAGTCCTGCCTGCTGTAGTAGACTGCGGTTTCCATTGCGCTCCTATCCAGAGTGCCTGTTCTGCTGCAACATTTTGTGCACATGTATTGGATAGGGGGGCTGTAGCTCAGTGGTAGAGTTGTCAACCTGCAACCCAGAAATTGTGGGTTCAATTCCAGCATCCACCTGCTACATGTCGTTGTGTCCTTGGGCAAGACACTTCACACACTAGTGTTGGCCAGAAGGGCCGATGGCACAATATGGCAGCCTCACTTCTGTTAGTCTGCCCCAGGGCAGCTGTGGCTATAATCATAGCTTGCTTCCACCAGTGTGTGAATGAATAATGGAGTTGTAAAGTGCTTTGGGAGTCTTGAAAAGTGCTATATAAATGCAAGCCATTATTGTGTTTTAGGTCGTCCATAACTAGCCATAGAACATCAAAGAAAGCTAGCTTCTTCTGCACAGAGCACTTACCTTAAGGCTCTAATACCTTATAATGCACATACATTGTAAATGGCCTGTACTTGTATAGTGCTTTATGTAGTCCAAATAACCCCAAAAGACCCACACTACATTCCATCATTCACCCATTCATGCACATATTCACACACTGATAGTGCCCTGCATGGGCAGACTGTTAGGCTGCCATACAATGAGCACCACAGGTCCTCTGACCACCACCAGCAGGTAAGGTGGGTGAAGTGTCTTGCCCAAAGACCTAACGACTGAGCCAGATGGAACAGAGGTTCAAATTAGCAACCCACCGGTTGCAGGACAAACTCCTACCTCCGTAGCCACTGTGGTCCCACAGGGCCAAAATAATTGATTTGCTTTATTGCTTTAGTTCATAGAGGTTTAGAGACATTGGCTTCTCCCTCCATCTTACCAGAGACTCAAATACAGCATTTCAATCAGGTTGAAATCACTTGTTGGTTCTAGAGCAGCAAGCTGCCATACTTCCTGCTTTAAAGAGTTGTTCATGCTGATGACGATCGGTTAATCATGTGTGTTTGATTAGGAGCACCTGGCTGCTGCTTTTCCTTTTAACGCCAATTAAAGCAGCTAGGCATACTTAGTTTAATGCCTGCTCTACACTGAGATAAAACAGGTTAAGTTTCAAAAACAGGGACAGAGGAGGGACAGTAAATTGGTCCCATGTTTGTTTACTTTCCTACAGAGTTAAGTATGCATGTTAAATATAGGAATGAGGTGGCGACGTCATCCGCTCAGAATACATGCCGGAGAGCTCATAATCACGGAGACAGCAGTGTTTTTCTCTCCATAGAAGCTACAGCTGGTCTGGTATCCTGCTTAGCTACCATGCCCTGTTGGACGCGAGGCATCGACTGGGATAATGCTCCCAATCACTGATCATCCCCTGTGTCCTGTTATCAACTTTTGACTTTCTTTAATATAATAAGAAGTCTTACATCAGTTCTTTTGTTCTGTGTGTCTGCTGTCTTTTCAAACCCCCAGATGGTCGTGGCAGATGGCCGCTCGTACTGAGCCTGGTTCTGCTGGAGGTTTCTTCTTGTTAAAGGAGAGTTTTTCCCTCTCCACATTCGCTACATGGTTGCTTAGTATGAGGGATTGCTGTGGTTGGAGTCTGCATCAACGGGGCGCAACTGCCAATTCACAACAGATGACATCTGTTGTGAATCCATGCAATATAAACTGAATTGAATTGAATTGAACTGGGCTGGCATTGTGAGATTTCTCCAGTCTGGGACCCGGTTTCAAACATGATTGTTTATGGTGTCCTGAAACGCCAGTTCCTTGTGGATGAGACATCTATTCTATGCAATATCTTTGCTGCTATACCTGGTTTCATCTCTGCGTAGACAGGGCCTTACACTTACACAGCTTTTAATCTCTGTTTAAACAATGATGACAGTGTGGTCGTCAAGAAATTACTTGAATGAAGTATGGAAAAAGCAACACATCCCACCCTGATCTAGAATTATTCCGAGAGATCGTCAACAACGTATCCAGAAGGTTGGAGAAGGACCCAGACAAAACATAGAAAGTATTGTATTCCTAAACTTGCCTCTGTGTTCATGATTCAACTAGAAAACATAAAGGTATTACACAAAAAAGAAATTCATGGATGAGTTCTAATCTGGAAACCAGTGCTGACCCAAAATAACACAAAGACCTGTTTTACATTTCCCAAAAAAACATCCCCAAGACTTTTGAGAAAATATTCTGTGGGCTGATCAAATAAAGAAGATTAAGAAGAAAATGAGGAAAATTAAGGTTTTAGAGTCAAAGTCTGGACTTTAATCCTATTGAGAAGCTGTAGTATTACCCTCAAAAGGCTCTTTATGCTACAAAATCCTTCAGTGTGGATGTTCTTTCTTACTAAAGCCTCATGACTGTCTGAACTTATGATTTATATTATATCTGATTTTTATTGTGCTCACAGACTTTGCATGCCACTCTGGAGGTCATCTGCCAGACCTGGTTTTTGATAATAAAACAGAAGATAAGATAATAAAACAGATAATAAAATACATAAAAAGATAATAAACAGAAGTCAAGTCAGTTCTCACAGCAGCCTGTTGAGAAGCTAGATCTCACAGACTGTCGTGTAAATATCTTGACACTTCTCTTTGTCAGGAGTCTGGGGTGTTTGTCTGTGTTTTTCTGTGTTGGTCTTTGTCTTTCTGCTTCCTGCTTATTTCACCACCATTCTGTAGATTTCTACCACAGGTCCTGGCTGAGTTAAGGACCTGTCCATCAAGATGGGGGCGGAGCCTTGCCCGCTGCACCTGCACAGGTGTAGCTCATTTAGCTAATCACGGGTTGAGGATTTAAGGAGCTGGCTGTCAGCGCTTTGGTGCCTGAGTCTTAAACTCGTTTGGTTTTTTCTCTTTGCAACTGCTTTGTGAGCTGTTTGCCACCTTCTCAGTAAGTCTGGGTCCTTCCTCCACGTGTGACTGCCTTCAAATTCCTCCGTGAGCCATGCTCCTTCTCTGCCTGCTCACCCTCAGCACTCAATCCTTGCTCCTAGTGATGGTGAGATGAAGCCCCATGAGGCTTTGAACCACTTGAGCCAATTGGTTCAAGAAAGGGTTCTGCTCACAGGGCTTCATGTGAACACAAACCCCCCTACTGGCCAGGTACATAATCACAGGCAGCTGTAGCTCTTAGCCACTTAATGTGTGATGCATGAAAGTTGTAAGTCTGCTATGGTTCTTGGGAATGAGTTTCAAAAAAATAATTGCTCTACATAAAATAGTAGTTGTGTAATGTTTTTCTGTCACTTGAGGCAAAAGGCATGGGCTTAAGCAGGCAGAGGAAAGTGAAAATGCTTGTGGAACTAGGAAGAGGGCCCTGAAAATGATTGTGTAACATGGGCAATGATATACAAAACAGGGGAAAAACATTTTTATTCAGAAATAGCAGTTTCTCAACAGTTTTAGGTTTTAAGCGATTCCTTTTTCTTGACACCACCTCACCAGCCTTCGAAAACACTCTTTCACAAGGCACAGAAGATGCCGACGTACACAAAAACACAAGTGCTAGACTATATGAATTGGGGTACAGTAATTTTCCAATATTCCAGGGGGGTTTCCAGCCTGCTAATATTTGGCTCCCATTCAGGGGAAATCCTCCTCTTCCTAGCTGGCTCCATCCTCCCACTTATCTCTCTCTCCTCACTCTCCTAAATTAGGGTAACCATATTTTGATTTCTAAAAAAGAGGACACTTGGCACAGTCCTGAAACACCGTCATGACTGTGACCAGACTTTTGATTTTAACATATTTAAAGCATGCATTCTCCATGTGGTTTAATAACAAACTTCATATAAGCTTTCACAAGTGCAAAAATGACTTTAAAATCTCTAGAAATTAATAATAGAAATAATTACTCTTCCGAATTAGAAAATTTACCAGAAACAGTAATAGCTCGCTTTACTGGACAAAAATTAAACAAAAATCTGAAATAACATTCTGAGAAAACAGGTAGGCTATTATTTTCTTTTCAATGTAATAATAAAATTAAAAAGCAGCAGTCTCAAAAACACAATGCCTGCTCCCTTTTTTAGATTTTATCTTCATCCTCCTCAGTAAGTTTATAGATTAATTATTATTTTAGATTTCCTTTCCGTGTGGACCTACTGGATCTTTGCCACTTTTGTCACACACAGAAACACATATGCCAGCTCTGTTTGTCTGTAAAGCTACACTTGCGCTTTAATATCTTGTAAACAGTCGCAACAACGTTTGCGCAGCACGGCCAAGGGCAAAGTGGTGCAGCGCATCAAAGCCCGCTGTCTTACGTCTATAAAATGGTTCAGAACCATCCACGAAAGCATCTAAACGATAGATGAGAGGAAAGGTGTAATATTGCATGCATCGCACCAGTCACTTTAAGTATGCTTATTAGTCCCCTTAAAAACTATGAAAACCAGGACATGTTCATCAATCTATGAAATCCCCCCCGGACGCCCTGGACGGCATGTGAAAAGTGGACATGTTCAGGGAAAACAGGACGGTTGGTCACCCTACCTAAATCTTATCTTTCTCTCCTCACTCTCCTAAATCTTCAAACTATCTGTCTCTATACTCTCCAAACTATATGAACGCTAACCAAACTCTCCTGTCCAAACGTCTTTGTCCTTGGGTCTAAAAGTAAAGTGTATCAAAATTCCTCTACAGTGATATGAAATACTGACTTCCAGTGAGTACACCTGATGTCAGCTGCTGCCGAGTGTGGAACAATGAGTTATTTGATTTAAGAGTTGAATACTTTTTCACATAGGATCAGGTTGGTTTGGATAGCTTTTATAAATGAAATCATCATCATGCCTTTGTACTTTCTCAGGTTATCTTTGCCCAGTATTAAAATTTCTTGATCTAAATCTGAAAAGGGCAAATACTCTTTCATTGTACTGTTATAGACTCAATATAGAGCCTATAAAAAGTATTGTAAGGTCTACATTGAACATATTGTATGCAAGGTATATTACCATTCGTCAATGGAAACCATCAGGGAACTGAGGCCAAGTTAACCTGATTCTTTTATTTACAGCAGAACATCTCATGAATTTACTGTCGTGATGAGGAAACTCATTTCACCTTTTTCTCATCTAATTGCAATCGGCCTGATGAATTATGGATCAGATATCTGCATCCCTGAGTTTTAATATCCTGAAGGAACAAAGATGTGAGAGGATGACATGATTTATTTAACCTCCATCTGTTTTTGCTGCCTGCCTGTGAAAAAGGGAACTGAGTCCTTTAGCAGTCTGCTGACTTCATCCTGGAGAAGGAGTTTGGCACATTGACATCCATCACCAATTCTCTTCTATCCTTTTGAGTCGTCTTGAAGCACTGTGTACTAGTGAGAATAAAGCTCAGAGTCTCCTTGGAACTTTAACCTGTGTTCTTGGAGTATTTCAAGAACATATAGATCAATACACCAGGAAGGCAAGTTTTGAATGTTCTTTACTGAATGTCAGGGCCACCACCACCATTTAATGAGCAAAAGGAGAACCAATAAACTGGCCACTTTAATCTAACTTCAGGTAAACTCACATTTTTCTCAGCCAAAGAAACTGCTTTCTTTACACTTTAAGGCCTAGTGAATCATGCTCCATGGGTGATGTTTTAGAAAATGATTTAAAAAAGGTCAGGTGTGGATTCACTTTACTTTATTTTTAAATGTATCCATATCTATATAGACAACCAATCTTTTGATTCAATTAGGTTGGACATGTTTGTTTTGTCTCAGCCAGACTTACTCGTGGGTCCTACAGTGGTTGGAAAAGAACTGAAAAATAAGCCCATGCAGTATTACCTCATAGGGCCAGTCATTGGGGATGGGTTTTTTGAAACCTTTACCTGCTCTTGCCTGTATCAAATAGTTGCATTTAATACCAAGAACCCACAGAAGCTGATAGAGAAACTACTACTTGGATTGAACACCACTCTGTTTCTGGATCATGGACTTTCTGAGCATGAGACCTCGGTCTGTTCGTGATGGGAAAAACACTTCCAAACCCATTAACCTAAGCACTGGATCTCCTCAAGGTTGTGTTCTCAGCCCACTGCAATGAGGGGAACCTAATCACTAAGTTACTGGATGACACAATTACCATATTTCTGGAAGCAATGAATCATTGTATTGGCGAAGAAATTGAACACCTTGAGGGTAGGTGCAAAGGGAACAGTCTGGTGCTAAACATTGCCAAAAGGAAGCAGACAGAGCTGTGGACTCGAGTCACATGACATGGACTCGAGTCATCAATTTTATGACTTTAGACTTGACTTGAAAAAATGTTTAAAGACTTTTACACCAATGACTTAGAACTTGACGTTGACTTGAACCTATTTACTTGAAAAGACTTGATATTTTACAAATTATCTAAAGTTTGAAACATCTATTAAATTCAAAATTGCGCACTTTTAAGTCATTTCAGTCATGCCCTCTTAACAAACTGAGACCGTCTCTGTGTACGTATTTGCTGCAGAACAGCCAATCAAATTACCAGATTCATAAAAATAAACCAACCTAACCCTCTGTCTCTCTATACAGCCCTGCAGCCAAATACAATAAAATTAGGTTGAGGTGGCTTTATTCAAGCATTGCCTGTCACATCAACACCTTTACACACTAGACAACTAGCTGTGTTTTATACCTAGGTGAATTAACAGAAGAAACCAAGAGAGGGGGTGATCACAGAAACAACAACATTATAGTCTGTTTAATTGCTCTGCATGTTTTACTTAATAAATTGTATCAGTGTTTTACTATTTAATCTTATATTTATCCACTGTTCATTTTAATATTTTAACCTGTTATTTTAATCTGCCTTACAGTGTTTCCTCTATGGGAGTCCTCTACCTCAGGAGCGGTGGTCGGCTGTGGCTGCCTGGGTGCTCTCCAGGTAGCGCTTGGGTGGAGGGGGTCTCGGCCTTGCCTCCTCTTGGCGCCCTGTGTCAGTGCCTTAGCTGCTGCAGTTGATGTGCTGCTGCCAGTGCAGATCGCTCCTTTGATGCCGTGCCCTACCCTGGCTCATCTGTACTCAGCCCAATGTCCTTTTTATTGCTGCTCTTAAGTGTGTGCGTGCATGAAGGTTGGGTCTTGGGGAGGGGGGTATAACTGTGATCATCGTGGGGGAGGGATGGGAATGTGATCTTTGTCATTTTAATTCTGTAAAGCACTTTGAGCTGCAATTAATGTAAATGTACAAGTGCTTTATAATTATTATAATTATATTTATCAGCAAATAAGTTGATTTTGGGTAAGTTGCTCTTTAAGTAAATATCTATGACTCTTAAAAATCCAAACATCATCTTGAAAGTTACATCACCCATACTCTTTTAAAATGTCTTTAATCCTTGACTGTGAATCTGCAAAATTATAGTTTAAAGGACGACTATTCTTATTTGCTAAGTTTAAATTGTACAACATAGAGGTGCAAGTTCAGAATAACTTTTTGTAAACTTTCTAAGTTCAGTTGCACTTGTTTTATCAGGTGTTGAAATAAATACAGATTGTAAAAATAACACATGGTTTAGGATTGACATTGATCATATAATTGCAACGTTGTTTTTTAAAAAAAGACTTGAAATGACTCAAAATTTGAAGTTTCAGACTTGAGACTTGACTTGAAAGTTTTCTGTCTCTAACTCTTCTCTTTTTCTCTTGCTCTCTCTGTCAGATGTTTAGTTACTTCCCTGCCTACTTTAGTGATAATGGTAACTGTAATAAATGTAATATTTTTGTAGCTTTGGAGGCGAGGGTATCAGAATTAGAAGCACGGCTCTGCGGTGTTGAAAAACCAGCAGATAGCCGAAGCCCATTAGCCGAAGCCCATTAGCCAGCGCGGAGCCAACAAGGATAGAACCCCCTAGCTGTCCTCCGGTAGAGCCCGCGCAGCCGGGACCCCAGGCCGGCTGGGTGACTGTACGTAGGAAGCATAGTTCTAGGACCCAGCCCACGGGCCAACACCAACCGGTCCGCGTTTCTAACAGATTTTCCCCGCTCAGCGACACACCCGCTGAGAAGCCGACCCTGGTAATTGGCAGCTCCATAGTCAGAAACGTGGCATTAGAGACACCATTGACCATAGTCAAATGCTTGCCAGGGGCCAGAACGGGCGACATCAAATCCTACCTGAAACTGCTGGCTAAAGATAAGCGTAAATACAATAAGATTGTTATTCACGCTGGCGGTAATGACACCCGGTTACGCCAATCGGAGGTCACAAAAATGTGTGTTTCTTCGGTGTGTAAGTTTGCCAAACAATGTCAGACTCTGTAATTTTTTCTGGTCCCCTGCCTGATCATTCCATCAATGGTTGTCTAGGTGGTGTCCTGCAAACGATGTGGGCTACATTGATAACTGGCGAACTTTTTGGGGAAAACCTGGTCTGATACGGAGAGACGGCATCCATCCCACTTTGGATGGAGTAGCTCTTCTTTCTAGGAATAGTCCTCCAAAACACTGACAACCCAGGGTCCCGACCAGGAAGCAGAGTTGTAGTTTAACCCACCTCTCTGCTGCTTCTGTACTGTTACCCACCCATTACCCTATAGAAACAGTGTCTTGCCCACGGCCAAAATTAAATGGATTAAAAGTTAAGCCAACAAAAGCAAATTATGGAAAACTCATAAAGATAAATACGACTTTGACTGAACAGAAAAATAAATCTATTAAATATGGTTTATAAAACATAAGATCTCTCTCCTCAAAGACTTTGTTAGTAAATGACTTGATATATGATAATCACATTGATTTGCTTTGTCTCACAGAAACCTGGTTGCAGCAGGAGGATTATGTCAGTATAAACAAGTCAACTCCTTCCAGTCATTTGAATTTTCACATTCCTAGAAATAATGGGCGAGGAGGAGGAGTTGCAACCATTTTTCGTTACGATTTAATAATTAGTCCCAGACCAATTGATAGCTACAGTTCTTTGGAACATCTAACCCTTAATTTAATTTAACCCTTAAAGTTGCAAAACATTAAGACCATTTTTGTTTGTGGTTTTGTATCGTCCACCAGGCCCTTACTCTCAATTCTTGGATCAGATCTCACTTTTTTTTTTGATTTAGTATTAAATACTGATATGGTCATTATAGTGGGGGACTTCAATATTCATTTGGATACTGAAAGTGATAGCCTAAATGCAGCCTTTAGTGCTATTTTAGAATCAATTGGCTTTACTCAAAAAGTACAGGGATCGACCCACTCGGGGAAACAAACTTTGGACCTTGTACTGACATACGGTATTGAGTGTGAGGAAATAACAGTCCACCCACATAACCCAGTCCTGTCTGAACACTTCTTAATAACTTTTGAATTTACTTTAACTGACCATCTTAAATCTGAAAGAAAATGTAATTATAGTAGAGCTTTATCAGACAATGCTGTAACAATTTTTAAAGAATCTGTTCCATTCTTACTTTCCTCAGTGTCTCAGAGTAACACAGTGGATGGCAGCAATTCTATCTCTAACCCTTCAGAAATTGATGGTCTGGTTCACAGTGTTATGTCCTCATTTCGTTTGGCATTAGATAGTTTAGCCCCCTTAAAAAAGAAAGTGGCTAGCCATAGGAGGCTGATTTCTTGGTTTAACACAGAGTTGCCTACTTTAAAGCAGAATACTAGGAAGTTGAAGAGAAAATGGCGCTCTACACATCTAGAGGATTCCTATTTAACCTGGAATAACAGTCTACTGCTGTATAAAAAGACCCTTCGACAAGCTAGAACAGCATATTTTTTAAATCATTAATAGAGGCGAATAAAAACAATCCTAGGTTTCTTTTTAGTGCAGTTGCCAAACTTACACAGAGTCATAGCTCTGTTGAGCCAACTATTCCCCCAGCTCTTAGCAGTGAGGAATTTATGGGATTCTTCATAAATAAAATTAATTCTATTAAAAATAAAATCATTGGCATCCTCCCAAACATGATTACTTCTTCCTCAGTAAATGAGGCAGCATCGGAAAGAACCGTAGAACCTAATTTGTGCTTAGGCTGTTTTGATTCAGTCAAACTTTCGGAATTATCAAAATTATTAGCCTCATCTAAACCTTCAACTTGTATGTTGGACCCAATCCCAACCAAATTATTTAAAGATGTGGTCCATTTGGTTCCTGGCCCCATTTTGGATATGATGAATCTATCCTTAGTAAACGGATACGTACCACAAGAATTTTAAATTGCTGTAATTAAACCTTTACTCAAGAAACCTTCCCTTGATCAAGATGACTTAGTGAATTACAGACCTATTTCTAACCTTCCTTTCTTATCCAAAGTCCTTGAGAAAATTGTTGCTAATCAAGTCTGTGAGCATCTAAATAGTAACGAGCTGTTTGATCATAGCACTGAAACAGCACTGGTGAAGGTTACTAATGATATTCTCATGGCCTCAGATAATGGACTGGTGTCTGTTCTGGTTTTGTTAGATCTCAGTGCTGCTTTTGACACAGTCGATCATAATATTCTCTTAGAAAGGCTTGAACATGTTGCAGGGATCAAATGAACAGCACTAGGCTGGTTTAAATCATATTTGTCTGACAGATTCCAGTTTGTTAATCTAAATGACCAATCTTCTTCACTTTCAAGGGTTACTTGTGGAGTTCCACAGGGTTCTCTGCTTGGACCAATTCTTTTCACCATATATATGCTTCCAATTGGTAGAATCATTAGACAGCATGGGATAAATTTCTACAGCTAAGGCGATGATACACAACTATATTTATCCATAAATCCTGATGAACCTAGTCAGTTAGGTAGATTACAGGCATGTCTGGAAGACATAAAAACATGGATGAAACTAAACTTTTTGCTTTTAAATTCTGACAAGACAAAAATGGCTGTCTTTGGACCAGAAGTTCTAAAAAAGAAACTGATTAGTCAATCACTTAATCTGGATGGCATTAAATTGGCCCCCAGTAATAACGTAAAGAACCTTGGCGTTATTTTTGACCAAGACTTGACATTTAAATCCCATATTAAACAGGTTTCTAGGATTTCTTTTTTTCACCTCCGGAATATTGCTAAACTTAGAATCATCCTGTCCAGGAGTGATGCTGAGAAACTAGTCCATGCATTTGTTACCTCAAGGCTGGACTACTGTAATTCTTTACTATCAGGTAGTCCACAAAATGCCATTAAAAGCCTTGAGTTGATTCAAAAGCAGCAAGAGTTCTGATAAATATTAAAAAGAGAGATCACATTTCTCCTGCTTTAGCTTCCCTTCATTGTCTCCCTGTTAAATCCAGAATAGAATTTAAGATCCTTCTTCTTACATACAAAGCCCTTAATAATCAAGCTCCATCATACATCAGAGATCTAATTGTTTCATATGTTTCCAACAGAGCACTTCACTCTCAGACTGTTTACTTGTACTTCCTAGGATTTCTAAAAGTAGAATGGGAGGCAGATCTTTTAGTTATCAGGCTCCTCTCCTGTGGAACCTGCTCCCAGCTTTAGTCCGTGAGGCAGACACTATGTTTACTTTTAAGGCCAGGCTTAAAACTTTCCTTTTGGATAAAGCTTATAGTTAGAGTGGCTTAGGTCATCCTGAGCTATCTCTGTAGTTATGCTGGTATAGGCTTAGACTGCTGGAGGACAGACTTACCAATTTTCTTCACTCTGCCACTTTCTTTTCTCCAACGACTCTCCAGTTGTATTACAGTACATTCTGTTATTTCGACTGTTAACTTTGTTTTCTCTCAGTGTTTTTCTCTCCATAGAAGATATACTTGGTCTGGTATCCTGCTTGGCTGCAATGCCCTGTTGGACGGGGGGCATCAACTGGGATGGTGCTCCCAGTGGCTGAACATCCACTGTGTCCTGTTATCAACTTTTTACTTTCTGTAACTTAGAGAGTGCTTTTATATCGGATCTTCTGTTCCTTCTGTGTCTCTGCTCTGTCTTCTCAAACCCCCAGATGGTTGTGGCAGATGGCCGCTCCTACTGAGCCTGGTTCTGTTGGAGGTTTCTTCCTGTTAAACGGGAGTTTTTCCTCTCCACCGTCGCTACATGCTTGCTCAGTATGAGGGATTGCTGAAGGATTGATGTGGTTGGAAAGTCTGCCCAACCTCATGCCAATGACTGACGCAATCTGCTGGGATTCCTTAAATAGGAAACTTTTTAACTAATTGGAATGTTTGTATAGATGTATTGAAATGACTCCTTGTTTAGTGCCTTGAGATGACATCTGTTGTGAATTGGCGCTATATGAATAAACTTAATTAAATTGAACTGAATTGAACTGAATTGAATTGAACTGAATTGAGACTTGACTCGGACTTGGTGATAATGACTTGAGACTTACTTAAGAAAATTACTTAGTCTCACCTCTGGAAGGAGATGATCACTGGCTTCCGAAAGACACGGAGTAAGCATGCTCCTCTCAGCATCTTTGGCTATAGAGTGGAGGACATCAGGTTGAAACAAGCCTCTCTCCCCACCAGCATCCTCAGACCTTTCTACAGTGGTGTGGTATTCCAGTTACAGTATGCCAGATAGAAAAGCAGTGCAGAACACACTTAGGGATGCTAAATAGATCAATGGATTTTCCCTCTCCTCAGTCCAAGATAGCTTCCAAAACCACTGCAGGAGTAAGGCAAGGAACATCATCAAGGAACCCTCACATCCCCTATATAAATTCTTCAAAATGCTGCAAATGGTACCGTAGTATAAAAGACAGAACCACCAGACTGACAAACAGCTTCCTCGCACATGCTATTAGAATGCTGAACTGCTAAATAAGAGCTATACACCCAAGTGTCTCTAGTACTGTTTTAGTACTAATATTCTAATATTCAGCATCACATAAACTAATTTGAGACTATTGAATGTATATGTCTTATTAATGGGTGAGGGATGATACAATCATGTCTGTAGACAACAGACAGGTTGTGCATGTGTGTGGTTGTTATGCTTTTAAAAATGTTTTTTTTTTAAATTTGTGCTGACCCTGGAGAAACATTCTTTCATTTTGCTGCAGTAAAACTGCATGCAGAGCAGACTAACAATAAAGCTTGATTTGATTTGAATTACCTCCTCAGCATCTAATCAGGTTCTACAGAGTCCTGCTAGTGACCTACTTATTGGATTCAGGAGCATCAAAGCAAAGACATACCTAACAATCACAGGACACCGCCCCTTGGGGGCTGAAATTTAAGACCCCATGTCAGACCCTGTGGCAGGGGAATTTAGCTGAGGGGTTTGCTTTTTCTGTAGAGGCCTAGTTTTTATTTAACCCCTTTGAATTTTTACATCCTGTTGGTGGTTTGTTATATACTTTCAGGTCAAATTAATTTCAATACCAGCTGACTCCTGCTTGTGATTCCAATGATTTAGGCCAATCAAGGATACAATCATAACTGTACACACAGTAAGCATTTTTGTCAAACCACTCAGAAAGCAAATAACGTGCAACTCACCATTCAAAGCCACAACGGTCCAATTAATGTCCATTCCATCCATCCATTTTCTTCCGCTTATCCGGGGTCGGGTCGCGGGGGCAGCAGCCTAAGCAAAGAGACCCAGACTTCCCTCTCCCCAGCCACTTGTTCCAGCTCCTCGGGAGGAACCCCAAGGCGCTCCCAGGCCAGCCGAGAAACATAGTCCCTCCAGCGTGTCCTGGGCCTTCCCCTGGGCCTCCTCCCGGTGGGACGTGCCTGAAACACCTCACCAGGGAGGCGTCCAGGAGGCATCCTGACCAGATGCCCGAGCCACCTCAACTGACTCCTCTCGATGTGGAGAAGCAGCGGCTCTCCTATGAGCCCCCTCCGGATGACTGAGCTTCTCACCCTATCTCTAAGGGAGAGCCCAGACACTCTGCGGAGGAAACTCATTTCAGCCGCTTGTATCCGTGATCTCGTTCTTTCGGTCACCACCCAGAGTTCGTGACCATAGATGAGGGTAGGAACGTAGATCGACCGGTAAATCGAGAGCTTCGCCTTTTGGCTCAGCTCTCTCTTCACCACGACAGACCGGTAGAGCGCCCGCATAACTGCAGATGCCCCACCAATCCGTCTATCGATCTCCCGCTCCATTTTTCCCTCATTCGTGAACAAGACCCCCAGATACTTAAACTCCTCCACTTGGGGAAGGACCCCATCCCTGACCCGGAGGAGGCACCCCACCCTTTTCCGGCTCAAGACCATGGCCTCGGATTTGGAGGTGCTGATTCTCATCCCAGCCGCTTCACACTCGGCTGCGAACAGCTCCAGCGAAAGCTGTAGATCACGCTCCGATGAAGCCAACAGGACCACATCATCTGCAAAAAGCAGAGACCCGATCCTGAGGCCACCAAAACGGATCCCCGCAACGCCTTGGCTGCGCCTAGAAATCCTGTCCATAAAAGTTAGGAACAGGATCGGTGACAAAGGGCAACCTTGGCGGAGTCCAACTCTCACCGGAAACAAGCCCGACTTACTGCCGGCAATGCGAACCAAACTCTGGCACCGGTCGTACAGGGACCTAACAGCCCGTATCAAGGGGCCCGGTACCCCATACTCCCGGAGCACCCCCCACAGGGCCCCCCGAGGGATACGGTCGAACGCCTTCTCCAAGTCCACAAAACACATGTAGACCGGTTGGGCGAACTCCCACGCACCCTCCAGGACCCTGCTGAGGGTGTAGAGCTGGTCCAGTGTTCCACGGCCAGGACGAAAACCGCATTGTTCCTCCTGGATCCGAGGTTCGACTATCCGTCGGACCCTCCTCTCCAGAACCCCTGAATAGACCTTACCAGGGAGGCTCAGAAGTGTGATCCCCCTGTAGTTGGAACACACCCTGTGGTCCCCCTTTTTAAACAGGGGGACCACCACCCCGGTCTGCCAATCCAAGGGAACTGCCCCCGATGTACACGCAATATTGCAGAGCCGTGTTAACCAACACAGCCCCACAACATCCAGAGCCTTGAGGAACTCCGGTCGAATCTCATCCACCCCCGGAGCCTTGCCACCGAGGAGCTTTTCAACGACCTTGGTGACCTCGGCACCAGAGATTGGAGAGCCCGACCCCAAGTCCCCAAACCCTGCTTCCAGATTGGAAGGCGTGGCGGTGGGATTGAGGAGGTCTTCGAAGTATTCCATCCACCGACCCAAAACGTCCCGCGTCGAGGTCAGCAGCACACCATCCCCACTGTAAACAGTGTTGGTGGCAGACCGCTTTCCCCCCCTGAGACGCCGGATGGTGGACCAGAATCGCTTCGAAGCCGTATGGAAGTCTTTTTTACATGGTCTCTCCAAACTCCTCCCACGCCCGAGTTTTTGCCTCAGCAACCATCCGAGCCGCATCCCGCTTGGCCTGTCGGTACCTATCAGCTGCTTCAGGGGTCCCACAAGCCAAAAAGACCCGGTAGGACTCCTTCTTCAGCCTGACAGCATCCCTTACCGCCGGTGTCCACCACCAGGTTCGGGGGTTGCCGCCGCGACAGGCACCGACCACCTTGCGGCCACAGCTTCGGTCAGCCGCCTCGGCAATGGAGGCGCGGAACATGGTCCACTCGGACTCGATGTCCCCCGCCTCCCCCGGGACGTGTTCAAAGTTTTGCCGGAGGTGTGAGCTAAAGCTCCTTCTGACAGGAGACTCTGCCAGACGTTCCCAGCAGACCCTCACAACACGTTTAGGCCTTCCAGGTCTGTCCAATTAATGTCCTCTTTTAAAATAGCTAGTCCACAACAAGTCTTATGTCCAAAATCCAACATAATCTGCTGTTCCAAACCTTGATAATTCCCTTCCTTGTGTGAAATTCTCACAATTTTTTTATCATAGCATGCAAATTAGCCTAAAATCTGGTGATGTGGCAAGATTATCCCAGTATGTTCAGCTTGCCATCTGATGGTCCCAGTGCTTTTTGCAGTGGTGTTTTTTTTGGATTTCTGAAT
Organism: Valencia hispanica; assembly: GCA_963556495.2. NCBI lineage: Eukaryota > Metazoa > Chordata > Actinopteri > Cyprinodontiformes > Valenciidae > Valencia > Valencia hispanica. The sequence continues at coordinate 42,264,745 of OY747717.1, forward strand.
CAAAATCTTAACTCTCCACTGGTGTATGATCGTCAGTATATTGGATACGTTGGATCCAATTCAAACCAGACGTCAGAAAATGAGGAGAGAACCGTGACTAGATGACTTTACTAGGATACTGAGATGTGAGTGTTAGAGAGCTGAACGGAAATTGAGGCAGGACAAGCTGGAAGTGTCTTTTAAAATTTTACAGGACAGCTGACATCGCTATAAATCGGCTTAAAATAATGCAAAGAAAAAACTTTTATCAAATGTTATTGCAGTAAATTGTATCGAGCCACTTGTTTTATTCCAAATAATTTATTCTGTTTTAAATATAACTGGCAGTGCCTCTATAGAACCTTGTTCTGAGGCATGTGAGAAATTATTTCACTTTATTTTGTGGACAAAGTTAACTCGGTCAGGGCTCTTATCTCACTCCCTGCTTCAGACTCTGTAGTGTCTGTCCTGTGCTTTACTATTTTTGATCAGTTTGATCTGATGACTTGTTGGTGTTAAATAAGATTGCTGCTCATCTGAAACCTTCCGACTGTCTTCAGATAGTCTTCCTCCTCGGTTGTTTAGGGGGCGATTTCTGCTCTTGGTCCACATGTTCTGTCAGTTATTAACAGCAGTTTAATCTCAGATGTTGTTCCTAAATCTTTTAAACAGTTCAATCACTGATCAGAAAAGCCTGGTCTTGAACCAAATGTGCTATCTAACTTCAGGCCTATTTCTAAGCTTCCCTTCTTCTCTAAAATTTTGGAAAAGATTGTGTTCAATCAATAGGTAGTTTTTAATGATATTCTGCATGCTATAGATTTAGGAAATCACATTATTTTTATACTACTCGATTTGACAGCCACTTTTGATACAGTTGATCATGACATCCTGATAGCCTGTCTAGAGCAGTGTGTAGGTATTTGGTTCCCATATTAAACAGGTTTCTAGGATTTCTTTCTTTCACCTCCGAAATATTGCTAAAATTAGAAACATCCTGTCCAGGAGTGATGCTGAGAAACTAGTCCATGCATTTGTTACCTCATGGCTGGACTACTGTAACTCTTTACTATCAGGAAGTCCACAAAATGCCATTAAAAGCCTTCAGTTGATCCAAAATGCGGCAGCAAGAGTTCTGATGAATATTAAAAAGAGAGATCACATTTCTCCTGTTTTAGCTTCCCTTCATTGGCTCCCTGTTAAATCCAGAATAGAACATAAAATCCTCCTTCTTCCATTTAAAGCCCTTAATAATCAAGCTCCATCATACATCAGAGATCTAATTGTTTCATATGTTCCCAACAGAGCACTTCACTCTCAGACTGCAGGTTTACTTGTAGTTCCTAGGATCCTACTCTTATATCAGATCTTCTGTTCCTTCTGAGTTTCTGCTCTGTCTTCTCAAACCCCCAGACGGTCGTGGCAGATGGCCGCTTGCACTGAACCAGGTTCTGTTGGAGGTTTCTTCCTGTTAAAGGGGAGTTTTTCCTCTCCACCATCGCTACATGCTTGCTCAGTATGAGGGATTGCTGAAGGATTGCTGTGGTTGGCAAGTCTGCATCAACGGGGCCCAACCTCAAGCCAATGACTGACGCAATCTGCTGGGATTCCTTAAATAGGAAACTTTTTAACTGATTGGAATGTTTGTATAAATGTATTGAAATGACTTCTTAAGTGCCTTGAGATGACATCTGTTGTGAATTGGCTCTATATAAATAAACTGAATTGAATTGAATTGGTTCAAATCATATCTAGTGGAAGTAACTTTTTTTGTCAGATTACACGACTACAGTTCTTCATCCATCCCCTTGTTGTGTGGGGTCCCACAGGGTTCTATTATTGGACCCTTGCTGTTTTATTTGTATCTCCTGCTACTTGGCTCCATCTTTAGAAAGCATAACATTGCCTATCAATGTTATGCCGATGATATGCAGATTTATATATCGATAAAACAGGATGATAGGAATAGCATTAGAGAGCTAACTGGTGGACTTGAGGAAGTGAAAGCCTGGATTGCTTTTAATTTGTTTAACTTCAACAAAAAAAGACTGAAGTAATAATCCTTGGTCCAGGTCAATATTCCTCTAAATTAGATATTGGTCACCTGAAAGACTACAGAAAGGTTTTATGGTGGATGGGGATTTGAAAATGGATGTGAAGACAAAAGCCGTGGTAAATTCAAGCAGTTTTCACCTGAGGCAACTTGCTAAAGTAAAGGGCATCCTGTCCAGACATTACTTTGAAACAGTTATCCATGCCTTTATCATAACACGGCTGGATTACTGTTCACTTTGGTGTCAATAAATCATCCTTATGGCATCTTCAGTTGGTACAAATGCAACTGCTCAGCTTTTAACTGGCACACGGAGGAGAGAGGATATCACTCCTGTTCGGTCCCATTTGCACTGTTTGGCTGTCCATTTTAGAGTTCGTTTTAAGATTCTTTTGTTTGTTTTTAAGTCTCTTAATGGTCTTGCCACTCTACACCTCTCTGAGCTACTGGACCTCCACTTCCACTCTTGGTCACTTCGATCAGCTGAGCAGTTGTTGTTGAACACAGCAGAAGCTCAGGAGGCATTGTGCATTTTCAGCTGCAGCTTCTAAATTATTTTTGCCGTTTCAGATTAGGAAGGCCTCCTCATTAATATCTTTTAAATCAGTTCTTAAATCATTTATTCTCACTGGTGTTTGACCCATTCTAGTGTAAACTGTATTTAGATTTTTTGCTATTATATTTTATTACTTTAAATTTGCTGATTGTATATTTGTTAGTTTTAGTGTTTTTTTATTTGTTTTTAGTTTTCTTTTAACTTTGTACTCTGTTCAGCACTTTGGACAGTGTCTGCTGTATTTTAAAAGTGCTCTATAAATAAATTTGGCTTGGCTCAGTTAAAAATTACACAGCGCACTTCTTCTTCTTCTTTGTGTTTATTGGCAATTGGCAAAGAACAAATTGGTGCATTACCACCACTGACTGATATGGAGTGTGGACCAGAATGTCACTCAAGGTTGTACTTGCTGGTCTTGTGTCAATTCATTGTGTGGTTGCAACTTAATTTACATTGGAGTTGTAATCAAGGGGCAAACTCCGCCGGCCAAAAGTGAAGCCAACGCGGAATAGACAAAAATTGCAGTCTCCCCCTCGTCCACTAGGGGCTGGCTGCAGAAAGGAACAAGTTTCCATTGACTCCCATGTTAAAAGTGTCAACTTCACAGCAGAAATAAACATGTTTACAGCCTGGTTTAAAAAAACATTTTAGGTTTAATAGGTCAAGTTTATCATCTTGACAACTGAGGTGAATTTTTTGAATAACTCATCATTTAATTTAAGCACGGAATTATGATCAATAAGGGGCGTGTGCTTTTGATTGACAGGTCTCAGATCAGCTGTCAGCGGTTGCGCTGGTAGCTAGCGGCTTGCTCCAGGGAAGGCCTCACCCTTGGCCTCACATCAGAAGTCTGAGGCCATTTTGTTTCTCTGAACTTTACTATCAATTGTGGGCACAATGTTTATTCATGTTCGGATGTTAATCGTGCACTTATTGGACAAAGATGGCTTGCTGTGATATTGATTGCACTAACAGACCATCCAAGAAGTCTCTGCTCCCTTTTTTGGTAAGTAAAATCACATTTCTTCTTTACTTAACATATTGATTTTTAAAACTTGTTTAAATTAAAATTCAGATAGTTTTAGTGAAAGTTATGCACCAACAAGGTATCATGATTTTATTTGACAAAAGTATTGAATCTGCCTAGAAGGCAGAGGTGTAGCAGAGTTGCTAAACCAAGGTTGTCTGGCTAAAAGCGCCCTCCAACTTCAGTTGGTTTTGGTTTGCTCTAGGTTAGCTCAATCAATATGAAATAAAAACAAAACACTAATGTGTGTCAGGTTTACTGTATCCGTTTAATAATGAATTACAGAACAAAACATGAACAACTGATGAGCTGAAAGAAATGGCAAAGCCAATGTATTTTTTTTTTAGCTGCTGATTGCAGTCTGAAGTTAGATGTGTGATCTGAATAATGTTTTACGGTTTCCTTTAGAAGCCCCAACTGAATAAATAAACCTCTGCCTGAGTGTTTTAATGTGAAAACCGTATGCAATCCTTCTAATGAATTATACTTCTGCCTGTTTTAAGCCTATTTAACTGTGTAGATAATGAAAATATCACAGTAGCTAACATTGCAGTTAAATCAGACCAAACTTCTCTTGATTTAGGTAAGTTATCATTACCAACATTATTTATGTTTTCTGAATGTCACAATATATAGAAAAAGGTGTCAGAGATGCATTTATTAATGTCTTTAAAATTAGATGTTTACATGCAGAGTGATTACTATCTCAATGAGGGAAAGCCTGGATGATGACATGGCTTTGAAAACTTCTGAAAGGTTAACTGACTTAATTGGAGGCACATCTGTGGATGTATTTAAAGGCCACACCTGGAACACACTGCTTTCTGGTTTGACCGACTGATCCGGAAAGACGGCATCCATCCCACTTTGGATGGAGCAGCTCTTCTTTCTAGGAATCTGGCCGGATTTATTAGTCCCCCAAAAACCTGACAATCCAGACTAGGAAGCGAAGTTGTAGTTTAACCCACTTCTGTGCAGCCTCTGTACTGTTACCCACCCATTACCACATTGAGACAGTGTATTTCCCATGGCCAAAATCAAATGGATTAAAGGATAACATAAGAGCAAATCATGAAGATCTCATAAAGGTAAGTATGAATGTCGTTTATTGAACATAAGAGCTCTCTCTTCAAAGACTTTATTAATGAATTGATTTGTGATAATCAAATTGATTTGTTTTGTCTCACAGAAACCTGACTGCAGCAGAAGGTTTATGTCAATATATACGAGTCAACTCCTACCAATTGTTGAAATTTTCACATTCCTCGATGTACTGGGCAAGGTGAAGCGTTGATCAATAGATTTGCATATCAACAAGTAGGAGTTGTCAATCAACGAGAACAGGTCCCACTCCAAACCCCAGCGTGCACTACGGGCTGATGTGCCTCAGTCAGCTCACCACACCAACAAAGAAAAAGCAGAAGCGGAAGGGTTTTAGTTAAAAAACAATTTACCTTTAAAACCTCCATTGTAAAAGTTAGGTAAATGCTGGGCAAATGAAGTGATGCCTTTCCTTACACATGCATGGTTTGAGGCATGGATTTCAGCTCCTTCTTAAGGGGAAGGGGAGCAGGGCAGGGAGCTATAGCAATTCACATTTCAAAATCTCCTACTCCGCTCCTTGATGAGGTCTTGCTACGGACCACAGCTTTAATGGCTACAGTTTTTTTGAACATCTAACCCTGACTCTGTGGAGCAAATCAGGTGAGAAAGCAACCAAACTTTATCCAACCCAGTAAACAAAAAAACCTACCTTTTTAGTCTCGGCAGGCATCTGTGTTTGTGGCGCATTATGAGAAGCAATTGTTTAAAAAATAAAACATTTTCACTGTTTTGACATTTTTCATGCGTCTACTGTCTTAACATTTGAATGTCCCTACTGTGACATTAATACAGTCATATTCTATTCATATTTATGTTATGTTAATTCTACACAATCCATCCACCTGAATCCTATTGTACACCTCATGTTGCGCCAAACGGTCTTGACGTCTTTGACTGACAGGGTCCAAAACATCCTTTCAATCAATTTTTTCCCATCAATTTTTTAAATGATAACATATTAAGTAGTTCATTTTCATTCATTTTATTTTATATTAAATCTGGTCTACCTGATCAGAGAATCCACATTGTGCCATCACATATTGAGCAGATTATTGAGCTAGATTAATTATAAACCGCAGTTCAGGCCCGCAGTTCAGGCAGGTCAGGCCACCTGAACTGCTCCACATTTGCGTAATGAAGGCTGAAGCACCACTTCAACCACAGTTTTGAAATCAGAGAACATTTCTTCAATTGAAGTGAACAGAACGCAGCAAAACTCTCTAAACAAGGGGCTTTTCTGTTTGCTTCAGTGGGAGGAAATCCCCTTCGATGTGTTATTTTTGCATCAGTAGTTAAACTCCAGCAATCTGTCACCAAAATATTCGGTTAACGGGACTCGTATGTATTAACCATAACACCAGAAAGATGATAAGCACTCTCCATTGTTTATGTTGACCGATTTTCACATGGCTTCCTGGTTTTACCCAACTTACATATTTAACTATCCAGACCTTGGCGCACGTGTCTCTTTGTTGAGAAACACTGGTCCTGTTGCATTTACTCTCAATGTGAATAGGAACCAACCATTCCTTTGTTTGAGTCAGCCAATGCTTTTTCTTCTTCTTTGCTTCTGTTACTTTTTCAGCATGAATAGCAAAATTCATGAATTCATCCAAGTCACACGTTGGCAAAAAAACGCAATGTTTTTTGATCCGGTCACATATGGATTGGGTGAATCCTTCCAGAAGAGCATTCTTCAGCAGCTGCTGCTGGAAGGTTCCTCCTGCTTGACCATCAGTTATCCCACTATTATCTTGGAACACTTGTTGAAATCTTCCTCTAAACTCAATTACTGTTTCCCCTTTTTTTTTAGTTTGGGAAATGGTAGCATAATTTGCACGTTTTTTTATACTGTTGTTTAATTCTGCCACAAACTGCATTCAGTCGCGTTCTCAAATCCTCCCCATCATGAGGTAACGGAACGAGCGCAGCCCCACCTGTCATTGGATTCCAATCCCCTCTCACTCTGAACTACTTTGTTCCCATTACTGTGGTTAAAACCTGTTGGAACTCTAATCTGTTTAAGTGAAAAGATTTTTGTAAATTGATGAGATAATCACAGCACTGTTCTGGATTCTCTTTTGGAGAAGTTATTCCTTCTGCTGCTTTTTTGACGTCATCTACTGTCCATGTTCTGTAAACTAACATGGTTCTATTTGTGTCCCCATTTTGAGCAGTGGGGTTATATGCAGGGTTGGCTACTTCTTTCATTGGAAATGTATCAGAATATTCTTGATTGTAGGAGGTTATTTTTGTTTTAGGAGGGCTCAGCAGTCCCCCTACTCTGTTACTCCAATCCCCCACTTCTGCTTTAGACTGTGTGTTCGCTGCTGGAGGGGAAGTTGAAGCTTGAAATGAAACCAAACTTGGATAAATACTGAGTGGCGGTGGATACGGAGGTGGATCAACACTTTCAGGGGATGTGGTCGGTTGTGGAGCGGTTGTTGCAGCAGCAGCAGCTGGGACAGCCTGCTGCTGTCTTTGCATTCTTCCATCATTCTGACCGTTGTTATCTTCTGAACGCGCTATCATGCATGCTTCCACTGTTTTATTTTTCTTTCCATCCTGTCTGCGATAAGCTTCTTCTTGCCACTTGCAGCAGACAATTGCTTTCCTGTTTTGTTTCCTTTTTTATGTTTTTTTAATCTTAATTAGGTGCACTAAACGAACGCAAGGTTTTACTTTTAATTTGCCTTCAAAATCATATTCTTTTTTCCATTTACCGAGGTATTTTGTGCTTCCTTCATATTTTTCAGCCATGTATTTAGGATCTCCTTCTAATTTGTATTTTTCATTCCTGTTCCCGAATGTGAAATACCAAAAGCCAACCTGAGAGGCAAACTTCTAGACCAGACCTATTGTCTAATCCAGTCTCTCACCGGGGGTCCTATCCCAGGTGACTTCTTGTTTTAGACTCTCCAGATCACTTCCACCTAAATTTCTAATGAAGAGGGTTTAACTTAATTTAACTAACAACAGCCTTTTGTTATCACCGTCAGGTTTCCAGCTGCTGGGTCGTTTCAGTTAATCTTTTCCAGTCACACAATCACACATACATACCAAATAAATCCCATATTAACTTTAACTTAATCTTGTCCTGAACTTCGGGCCAGGTTTTATAGAGTTACTTAATATTTTTTCTGAACTTCTGGGCAGAATTTTTTTTGTAACTTAATATTTTCCTGAACTTTGGGTCACGTTTTATTTAGAGTAACTTAATCTTTTCCTGAACTTCAGGTCCGGTTTTTTAGTTACTTAATCTTTACCTAAACTTCTGGCTAGGATTTTTTTTAGGACGACTGGACTTAAACCAGTCTCCTTTAGAGGACTTTTTAACTTCTAAACATTATTTTCAACCTGTGAAAACTCTAGAGTGTCTACACAATAACACTGCTCATCATACCTGCTTTCCTCAGTCCGTTCTGCACAAAGTTTGGATGCCGTCAATCCGGTCCAGCGGAGCTAATCGAGTCACACTGGCCAACACAGAATTCACTGAGGTGGGCTTAATTCTGCAAGTCTAACCAGTAGGTTTGCACAGTCTTCAGCTGACCTCGACGGATCTACAGGAACACAGGTATGTTGGATCCGACTCGAAGGACCAAGTTATGTTAGGTAAATATTACCCTAGAACATAGAGAACAGAATGAAGAAAGAGACAACTTCTGTGTTTTACTTGTGAAGACTTCACAAGAGGGAAGATAAGCATCGAGCTTGCTCAGTGTCTTGTCTCCAATAATGCTCAGTGCTTACTCCCACTGAGCTCACTCTTCCAAAATCTTTTATTACAAAACAGGGGTTTACAACAGGTCATAAACCACACCCACAATAGGCCTGTGGGTGCTGAAACGGAATAACAAAGTACATGTAAATTAGGCCTTCCAGACAACCCTCTCAATCAACTCTTAGAGAGGATTTATCACCCATATGAGGAATTATACAGTAACATACACAGTATTACACTTATCAATGATAATACAACATTTCTAACACAGAGCAAAGAAAACAAACAACATTTCGTCTGGACCAAATCAAGTTAACTAATTGTGGAAGTACACTGTCGGCTTTCTACCATAATATGCTCTGCAACTCACTTTCTAATCAGAGAGGTGGGGGCGCCGAACTCCAAAACCCCGGCGGGAACTGTTTCAAAATAAGACCCAGAACTGAGAGACAGAGAGTAAAATAACACACACAAACAGATATCTGTTTCACAGTGGACGCACCTGCAGATGGGAGCCAGAAAAGATCTGACTCGCTTCTCTACAAGGGTGTACCATTTTTATTACAGAAGAACAAAGAAAATATCACATGACTCCTCTCTCCTCCTTCTACATCTTGACAAGTCATACATTTTCTCCAGGTCTCCTGACCTGGTTTTATAGCCGTACCATGAACTAGAGTTATAACCGATCCTCCCTGCTTTCAGTTCATATCTTTACCCAAGAGTTTATTTACTTAAAACCTTACCCCCATAAAATACTGGTAAAGAGTCATGTTTTACTACCCTGAATAATATAAACAGGCCTATTACCTCTAAACGCTTACTAAAGATATATTTTAAACATATGTACTGCATAATAAAAAATAGCCCCAAAAAAGTAGAATACAACAACACCCAAAGATTTCTTATATTTATACCATGGGTCAATGTAATACCATCTAGAGGAAGTGATTGACTAGGCAGTTTCTTTTTCATAGCTTCTGGTCCAAAGGTGAAAGAAGGAAATCCTAAAAACCTGTTTAATATGGGGTTTGAATGTCATATCTTGGTCAAAAATAATGCAGAGGTTCTTTACGTTATTACTGGAGGCCAATTTAATACCATCCAGATAAAGTGATTGACTAAGCAGTTTCTTTTTCAGAGCTTCTGGTCCAAAGACGGCAACTTCTGTCTTGTCAGAATTTCAAAGCAAAAAGTTTATAGTCTATCCGGGTTTTCGAGTCTTGGGGCTGTCTTCGAGACATGCCTGTAATTTACCTAACTGATTGGATTTATCAGTATTTATGGATAAATATAGTTGCATATAATTGGCATGGCAATGGAACTGTACCCCATGTTGTCTAATGATTTACCAATTGGAAGCATATGTATAGTAAAAAGAATTTGTCCAAGCCCAGAACACTGTGGTACTTCACAAGTAACAATTGAGTGTGAAGATTTACAATTTACATGAGAAAAAACTGGAATCTGTCAGATAAATACAATTTTTGATTAAATTGCTTTTGGTTTTCTGAGAAAAATTTGCCTCAGATTGTTTTTAGAATAATTGATTAATGCAAAAAGTGGTTGATTGATGCAACAAAAGGGTAATTTGTAGCAGACATAATTACCTAAAGTCAAATCTGAACCTCCCTGCTGTTCCATATGCATAAGATGCTGAACTCCTCTGGCTTTTTCTACAGAAGTGGCCTCAGGCTCTCTTGCTGATTGACTTGCTGCATCTGGCTGCCACCCTGTTGCCTGTTCTGTAATTTCATGGTAAAACCACCTATTAGTAGAAGATTAATGCATCATCATTTGTCCCTCTATGGAAGCGTTTATCTGCCAGAGTTGGGAAATAAATTCAGCAGCAGAATCTTGTTAGAACGAGACCGATTCTCGTTTTAACGGGACATGTTTTATATCTTGTTATAATGAGAAAGTTTCTTGCTTTAACGAGAAATAACAATAAATTTCTCTGACAGATTACTACTTGTTAAAAAGGCATAAAGGACCTTCCTCTTACTCTACCCCTGTTTCTTATACACTTGAACATCCAGAACGTCCAATTCGATTTGGACGCGCGTCGGTGTCCCAATGTTCAAGCGTCCAACTTGGGTGTGCAGGGCGTTTTTGGCCCTTTGGTGTGAATGCACCGTAAGCGGTGTGCTTTACTCGTAAATTCAGCAGAGAATCCCTTCCCACCAGGTGCATTTTAGACACGTATCACTCACGAAAGCGATCCACACAGCTGATCCCGGGAGATCACGAAATCAAAGGAGAATTGCGATTGGATAACTTAAAGTGTATGCAAGGGGGAAATATAATTCTATGTTAGTAAGCAGCATAAACTCACCATCCAGTTGAGTCCTGGTGTCACAGGTAGTAATGTTTTGCTTTGTTTTTTTCGTAGTTATGACACAAAAAAACTTTAAATGGACTGACCTCATACAGCACTTTTCTAGTCATATTGACCACTCAAAGCACTTTACACTGGAACCACATTTACCCATTTGCACTCACAAGAACGCACACCGTGCCTTGCCTATGGGCACATTGATGAAAGCTCCTCAGTAGGTTCCAAACATCAGAGTTTCAAAAATGTTTATAAAAATACTCTGAGGCTGAAGGATTAATTATACATACAGATGCGCAGAAGGCAAACTGTTTCTACGATGTTTGATACCACAGTAGAAAATACCAAAGGCAGGTGATCTGACAGACCGGTTTTACAGATTTTGAACACATCTACATCTAAACCACAAGACAACAGCATGTCTAGCATGTGGGGTCCAGTAGGTCCTGGTTTGAACAGGACTGAATGCTGAAACATATCAAATCAATCACTTTTGTTTGCTACATTTTTTATCCAGGATTGAATGGGGTCAGATCAGTCTCATTAAGAATAAACTCATGCAGGGTTTTTCACAGATTCAAATGGTCATTCACAAATGCACACACTCTGGTTCACAAATATAATTTCAAAGAAACACTTGTAATATAACTTCACAAATGCACACGATCTGTTTCACAAATGCACACCATCCGTTTCACAAATGCACACGATCCGTTTCACAAATGCACACAATCTGTTTCACAAATATAATTTTGACGGAAGCTTCAAATATAAACTCACAGATCATACGAATCGCTAAATGTGCATTTACGAACCACTTCTCATTTGCGAATCTCTGTATTTGTGAGAGAATTTTGTGTGGTGAATTTTGAGACTGTTGTAACGTTGCAGGTCAACAAACGACACCATTGGCTAATGAATCTGTCAATCAAATTTACGATTCTGATTGACAGATTCGTCAGCTAACCAATTTCTTCGTTTTCAGCCAATCGTATGCCTGCTTACATTTCCTCCTCACTAGCAGAGCTGTTATGTGCGCAAGCGCCGTGAACTTTAACCGCGACACATGGCAAAATGTGGTTCTTACCGTTTGAGACTGATGCATGTCGCTACCATAGACTGTATATAACGGTCGCTACTTATCGCCATGTGTCGCGGTTAAACTTCACTGCGCATGCGCACATAACAGCTCTGCCAGTGGAGCGTCATAGAGATAGAGTTACGACAGGCTTTGAACTAGCCGACACGCGGTCACGTGGTTCATGGAGTCCTCAATAGTTCCAAACATCCCAGCGCTGTCAGTCAGTCTGAGCAGCTTCTGGCGGGACAGAACGCAAAATCGAATATAGCGCTGGGATGTTTGGAACTATTGAGGACTCCATGAACCACGTGACCGCCCACAGAGACAGCTGTGCCCGCTCTGGAAAACTCCCGTAAACTGTAAACTGCCCCTCTTTAGTGATAGGACATGTCTCAATACTGCAACAGTGACCAAGGAGCCACTGTTTAGCCATAAGCAGGTAAAACTGTGGGTTAAAAAAGTATGCCCCCCAGGAAAATTGTGATGCCAAATGCCAAAAAAGGTGGAGGAAAACTATAGGAAAACCCTGGAGGACAACTTGGTCCATCTGCAAGACAACTACGGCTTCAGAGAACATTTATTTTCCAGCAAGACACCGACCCGAAGCATCCAGCTAAAGCTACACAGAAATCGTTGAAAACAACACGTGGGATGTTCTGGAGTGGCCCAGTCAAAGCCCAGACTTCAATCTCATAGGGAATTTGTGACAGGACTTGAAAGGGGTTGTTTACAGCCAAACCTCATGCAACCTGACAGAGCTGGAACAGTTTAGCAAGACGAATGGAGGAAAACTGCAGCATCCAGATGAGCAGCCTAACTGATCCACACAGAGTTCCCTGCTGAGATTGCAGCCAAAGTTGTATCAACTAAATACAGACATGAAGTGGGTGAAAATTTATGCAGTCAATTATTATTTATTATTTTCCCGAGATCAGTTTGTACTTCGACATTATAGTTTTTTTTACTGTCAATAAAGCCACATATTGTCGATCATTATTGATTTGTAAAAGTAATAAAGAGGGTGAAATATTCAAAGGGGTGAATACTTTTTATAGGCACTGTGTATTGTGATGATGCTAGTAATTCAAGTGAATTCAAAAAAACCATATCAATCTACAAAAGAAATTAAATGTTTTGTGACTCAATTTATCCAAGAATCTTCAAAGTAATCATTGATGGTGATGGCTGTGGGCAGTAAGGATCTCCTGTAGCAACCTGTTTCACAGCGTAATTGAGGATCACTCGGGCTGAAGACACTGTTGTATTACAGTCTGATGAAGAGCGTGCTAATGGTTGTCCCTTTTTTTTCATTTTATTAAGCACCCTTTCCTTGTAAAATTGTCTCCAGAAGTTCCAGAGCAGTCCCCAGAGTAGCACCAGTTATCTTTATCAGCTTGTTGGTGGCTTTGAGCTTAGGTTCTGTAGGGCCCAATGCTCTCATGTTAACAAATCGTAAATGGTAAATGCGATGCATTTGTGTTGTGATTTTTCAGTTAGAGGACCACAAAGAGCTACATTCAGTCATTCACCCATTCACACACACATTCACACACTGATGTTGACAAGCTACATTGTAGCCACATCTACCCTAGGGCACACTGACAGATGTGAGACTGGTACACACTGGGGCCACTGGGTCCTCTGAGCACAGCCAGCAGGCAAGGAGGGTGTAGTGTCTTGCCCAAGGACACAAAAGCCGAGACGGACGGAGTGGGGGGTTCAAACCAGCAACCCATTGGTTGTCTAGGAATCACTGATGTCTCTCGCACAGGGAAAGAATGAATTTTATGACAATGAGAATCACAAAGTCTTGATTGACAGTCAACGCTTACATTATAATTACAACGCTTCTCATTAACATGGTCTCAGTCCACTTGGCTATTGTTACAATTAAGGCATTTTCACGCCATTCATTCACAGAGACTTTAAAACTATTTGGAGTCTGCTTAATGTCCAGGGCACTGATGCAACAGTATAAAAAAAGGGCTTGATAGTCCACACCTTTTTTTGACATTGCGGTTAAAAGATCCTTCCCCCTCTTAACCATTAATCGGAAAGATGTTTAGTCCAAAAGCTTTCTGTTGGAGCTGCAGCAGAGCGGCAATGTTTCCAAGAAATGCTGTTGCTTCTCCATGTGCGCACTGCAGCAACTTGTCTTATTTTAGGAGCAGCTAGTGTGAGGAAGAAGTTGTAGTTCTTCCTCTTGATTTACCATGACAAGTACACAGAGATAAGATTTTTTCCCAACAGCTTTTAACTTTTAAAGTCCCTGAGAACACAGCTGCTGTAGGGTTGCTGGGACACCGCACACAACCACCAGCCAGCCTGGAATAACGCAGAAACCCTGAACTGTACAGGGATTTGCAGAGCGTGTGCATGGTTGAGTCACACTGCATAAATTAGCATGAGTTCACTTTATAATAAGAATAAACAGAGAGGAAAAGGAGGGCAAGTTTGACTGGTACAGCTTTAGGATTCATTTCAGAGAAGGAGAGTAGGACTTAAGTAAGCTTTTCTTTCTTTCTCTGCCTCTGCTTGTAGCTCAGTGGGAAAATGGGAAGCAGTACTGTCTCTCTGTAACGCCTGGTTTCCGGATCATCTTGGATAGTAATTCTCTCACACATAGTGAATCCAGAAGTTATCAACAATCATCTTTCATGAAACACTTTGTCAATACATTTTCATAAGTGTTGTTATATGATGGTTTGTGGGAAGTTTTGAACCCAAACTGAACATGTTACACAAAGTCAGAAAAGTAAACCTGGTGTCCTGGAACAGCATGTGAATGATGAGATAAAAAAGGAATCTGGCAACCGAAAAACTAATATAAAGTCATGGTAAAAAGATTGTTTTACTGCTAGAGTTTTCAATATCAGGGCATAATAAAGGTGATCTGGTCATTCGTTTGTTTAAAAAAATAATCACAAAAGGAAAAGCCTGATTGAATAGGCTTTTTGTCACAATCTTTAGATGTTTTACTTTTTGTTTCATTGTGTTTTTTCATATTTTATTAGTCATGTTCTTATCTCATCATTTGTCTCTGTGTTAGTTCTCTTTATTTTTCTCTTCAGGATTATTGTATAATTTGAGTTTTTTTTCTACATAGTGTTCCTACTTATATTTTCCTTCTGTTGTTTTTCCTTCCTTAGTGTTATATCCATTAGTGTTTGAACTTTGAGTTTCTCTTGTGCTTCTATATTCTCACTTATTTACTTTGTATGCTATTATTAGACTTTATTATTCTTAGTTATACCTCTGTGTTATTGTGGTTTATGTAAATGGTAAATTGAATGGACTGAACCTATATATGTTAGGAGTCTGGGGTGTTTTTCCGTGTTTGTCTTGGTCTGTCTGCTTCCTGCTTACTTCTTAACCATTCTGTAGAGTTCCACCAGAGGTCCTGGCTGCGCCGAGGATCTGTCCATCAAGCCGGGTGCAGAGCTTGCAGCTCATTGAGCTCATCATTGATGATGATATGAGGAGCTGGCTGTCTGACCTGAGTGTAAAAACTGTCGGGTAAAAACCTCAAGTCCTCTGTGCGATCTCCAGAGTTCCTTGTGTGATTTTTATGACAACCATGTTAACACTTCTCTGCGCTCCTTAAAGGTTTTTCCTTGTGCAATCTCCTCATGATCTGTTCTCCAGCTTCTCAGTAAGCCTTGGTAATTCCTTCACCTCTGGCTTCCTTCAAGCTCCAAGTTACTCCGTGATCCATGCTCCATCTCAGTGCTCTGCCTGTCTGCCTCCGAGCACAATCCACACTTCCAGATTCCACCATCTCCACATCTCCAGAAAACTCAGCAGGAAACTCCAGCAGACATCCTGGACTCCTAACTTCCCCTCCCTGGTGATTCATCCACTATCCATCAAGTAAGCCACACCTGAGTACATTCAAGCAGTTAAAATTCATTGCAAGATCTGGTCTCACCTCTGGGCTTCACCTTCCGCAATTTCATCTCATCTCTATTTTCCTGTGCAGTGTTTCCAACTCCTGCGACCTGCATCATCTTCACATGATCTTTGTTTCAATAAATTTTATAACTTTTACAACTGCATGTGGGTCTTGAACCTTAATCCAAAACATGACAACATGGTGCTTTTCTAGTCATACTGACCACTCAAAGCACTTTACACTGCAGCCACATTCACCCATTTGCATTTACATTCATACACTGATAAAGAGCATGGTAGGCAACTTGGCTAACCCCAAGTTGCCTGCCGTGCCTTGCCCGGGGGCACATCAACATGTGACAGGATGACGCAGGAATTGAACCTGCGACTCTCCACTTAAAAGACAACTACTCTATCTACTGAACCACAGTCACCACAATGCTTTTAGGATTATTTTTGTCTAGACTTTTCTTCTGTTTATACCTTTGTTTTTGTTTCCTCCCTGCCATTCTGCTTCCCTGTCCAGCTGTAATACTGCAATACTGTATATCTGATATCTCCCTCTGCTCACCCTTTCTCTCACCTGCATCTGCTTAGTCACTAAATAAGCACTTTGACTTACCTTGTTGTTGAAAGTGTGTTATACAAATAAAATTGCCTTGCCTTGCCTTGCCTTGCCTTGCCTTGCCTTGCCTTGCCTTGCCTTGCCTTGCCTTGCCTTGCCTTGCCTTGCCTTGCCTAAATAGTCCTCAGGTTTCTGTGCCATTCTTCATTCCTCCTCAGCGTATATGAGATCTCTGATTTTCTTAGTTCCTTGTTGGTTCCTCCTGTCTATTTTCTCTGTCATATTACTTTCCATTAGCATGGACCACACTTACAAAGATTAGATTTGTTTAGATTAGGACATTTATTGACGGAAATGTTCAAGTGATGGTGTGTCTGAAATGGATGCACTGATGGAGGCTTGAAGATTCTGTTTGGGGGAGCAGTCTTCAGAAGTCTGTCTTCTTTTCGAGCCTGCTCAGGACCCCTCCCCCCCTCCCAGACAAACTACCTGAAAGAAACAAATATTAGTGCTAGGACTTGAAAGAGCGGATAAAAGAACGGAGGGATGTAAGGATTAGGATGGGAGTGGATGAAGGGATGAAGGTAGGGATGAGGAAGGGGATGAAGGTAGGGATGAGGAAGGGGTGAAGGAATGAAGGGGAAGAAGGGATGAAGGGGATGAAGGGATGAGGGAGGGTATGAAGGGATGAAGGAGGGGATGAAGGGATGAGGGAGGGTATGAAGGGATGAAGGAGGGGATGAAGGGATGAAGGAGGGGATGATGGGATGAGGGAGGGGATGAAGGATTGAGGGAGGGGATTAAGGAAGGGATGAAGGAAGGGATGAAGGAGGGGATGAAGGAGGGGATTAAGGGATGAGGGAGGGGATGAAGGGATGAGGGAAGGGATGAAGGGATGAGGGAGGGGATGAAGGGATGAAGGAGGGGATGAAGGGATGAGAGATGAAAGAATGGTAAAATCGGGATGTAATGCTGAGATAGAGGGTCAGGGGAGGGGGGTAATGTACGAGACGACAGTCTTAGCGACGCAGGTCGCTAGGTACTCGGAGTTTAAATAGATTCAGGTGTTAGATGCCAGGTGAGTCGAATCTGAGTAGAATACTGAGAGAAAAGTAAATGAGGGGCGTAGTCCTGCTCACGAATACAAGTTAACACATTAACTTACATGTAAGTTCTCTGTGTATTTTTCCTCATTAAACGTTTTCATTTTTTGCCCACAAGTTCTCTGCATTTTGGGTCCTCCTTGCAAAAACCATAACACCTTTCAGACTCTTCACCACACCCAAGTTTATAAAGGTCTGCAGGTTCTGCAGCTCGTTCTTTACAGTCAGGTTAAAGTCTGGACTTTGACTGATCCACAGCAGCATCTTGGTCATTTTCTTTTTCAGACCTTCCATAGTGGATTTGCTACTGTGTTTGCTGTCTTTGTCCTATTGGTCACCCAGTTTGGGACAAGGTTGAGTTGTATGGCAGATGGCCTCGCATTTGACTATATAAGAGTTAACGGTACTCACTGACTGTAAGTTGCTCACATCTTGTGGCTACAAAGCAGCCCACTTTATCAGTCCCCTACCACCATGCATGACAGTTGGTCTGAGATGTTTCTGTTTATATGCTATGTTTGGTTTGGACCACACACTGGTCCTCTGTATTCTATCCAAACATCTCTACTTAGGTCTCATCTGTCCAAAGAACATTACTTCAGAAGTCTCTTGGTTTGTTCAAATGTAACTTTCCAAATGCAAATAATGCTACCCATATTGTGTCAAAGGGGTTCTGGAATTTAAAACCGCATTTACCTTGTTAAATATTGGCAGCTTGGGGTATCAAATGCACCAAACCAAAAAGTCTGTGCTGTCTCAGACCTGTTTCCAATGCAAATTTGTAAAACCAAAAGAACACCAAGCAGAACTGATAACGTTCTTGTTGGACTAGAGGAAAACGGCTGTCCACAGAGTTTCTGGCTGCAGGCAGCGTCATAGAGCCATCAAGGTAAACCAACCAATCAGTACGCAGCTCATTTAATATTAATTTCCTGGCCAATTGGGCGGGGAAAATCCAGTCTTTCCATTGTAGTGCTATATTAAA
Source organism: Valencia hispanica (assembly GCA_963556495.2). NCBI lineage: Eukaryota > Metazoa > Chordata > Actinopteri > Cyprinodontiformes > Valenciidae > Valencia > Valencia hispanica. The sequence goes on from OY747717.1 coordinate 42,283,148, forward strand.
GGGTCCAGGCTCCTGTGGCATTTTCAGTCACAACAAAGTTTCATGTGCTATATAGACGCTCAAAGAACAGTTTCCAGTTGTCAAAAAACCCTTTAAGAGAGCAGAGGCTTTCACCTGGCAACCAACCCTAGCAAGCTATATAATGTCTTATTGCATTGTCAACAGGTAGCATGCTCTCTGAAGAAGCCTGCAAGATGAAGCAGCTGGAGTATGTCACAAATTGCTTGGGCACTGCACGGTGTGGCCTTGGTTTGACTTTACTGTGAGATTCACATATAGGAAGATTGACAGCCATCTTAAATGCTTTTCATTTGTTAATATATTTTCACTCTGTAATGATTGACTGTAATAACCCTTCTCAGATTGATGAGCAGCAACAGTTGCTTTTCCAAGCTCCCTACAGATGTATTTTCTGCTTGGCACTTTGCAAACACACACCTGTATTTGGTAAGCAACAGCAAGTTTATTAAAGTTGAGATCATATTTTTTCTGTCCTTCACTCCAGGGGATTCTCCATTCTTCTAAAGTTACTGTTGCATGTTTGCATCCTAAAATGACTTTGCCAAGCTTGGTCCCCCGTGGTTAATCTTTTTATTTTCATGCAGGGCTCTATGATTACTCAGCATAGATGAGGTCTTTTTGTTGCCTCAGTCCATTTGAACACAACACACTTCAAAACACCAGCGATTAGAAGAAGGAAATAAGAACACAGGATTGATTATTTATTACAATGTGGAAATCATATCAATGGAGCTTATCAAAATGCTACCAGACAACCAGGAAAATCTCCTCTTTTAGTTTCATAACTAAATATAAGTTAAAATAGATTCCAAACACACATACGATACAATTCTAGGGCAACAAAATGTTATGGGGAAACATTAGCATCTTTGTTGCGTCTTCTGTCTCTAACCTGGTTCATTAATGAGTCACATGGTACGGCTGGCTAGGGATGCCTGAATCATCACCACATACGTAATCAACACAAGCCTCGATATCCACTTCACAAAAATCCTCCTAGATTACTTGACACATGCTTCAAAGCCTCGACAATATTTACTTCAGCCTGTAAACGTACATCCACTCAAGGAGCAATGGCTGACAGAGAGCAAATTTTGATTGAGCTGGAACTGCTTGATCTCCAGGAAAGAAAACTTTTATTACAACGAATTCAACTGGAGCGGAAGAGGCAGCGGCGTCGGTGGAATCTCTCTCCACTGAACAGGACAGGGCAGAGCCGGAAATGATGACTGTTGTTGAGCTGACCAATCACAGGTATGCGCTCCCCGTTTTATTTGACGGACAGTTAGAAAATTGGGCTCTACTCCGTGCGTCCTTGCGTAGGTCATGGAGAGACCTTGGGTCGACGGATAATAGCGTTGCGTCTATCCGCTCCGACGTAGAGGGAAAAGTTTAAACTAGGCTTAATTCCCTGGAACCTTTTACCATGACTGGTTTTCACTAATCTGTTGAGTCCACATCAAATTATATATATATATATTAAAGGCTAAGACTGTAGCTGATCTCCTTGCCACTTGGCCATTTTGGGCAGCTTGTGTTGTTGTGCCACAGGAAGTGCAATAATGTTTGGTTCATCCAACCATTAATAATTATGATCAATATTTAAATATTAATATAATTTTTTATGAAGTTTTAGTTTATTTTTTTTTTGTTTTTATTTTATTTTTATTTAGTTTATTCACACAGTCTTTTATACCAAAATCTAAGACTATTGTCATGTTCCGAGAGATTGAGGACCCAAATGCAAAGCGATGTTTAGCGCGTGGAGCACTCATATTTAATAGTATGTCCAAAGGATAGACTCAGGCACGAACACGGGACTGGACTTAGACAAGACTAGAGGATATTAAACCACGACCTGACAAAGACTGGGAAACACAACAGGGCTTAAAAGGAACATTGAGAGACTAATCGGAGCGACAAGGAACACCTGGGGAAAACAAGGTAGACAGACTGACACAGAAGGAAACGGAGTAACACAGACAAGGAGAATGTCACACCGTGACAACTATAGCCGACATAATTTTGCCCATGTTGGTATATTCAGTGTTTAAAAAAAAAAAAGAAAAGATGTGTGTAGTTTGGTAATGCTCATGTCCCTTTAAGATGCCACACAACATCAAAGACTGGATGGGATGGATTCACGTGACTGCACATAGTCATCCACCGCATCCAGCAGTGTTGCCAACTGCCAGCTACTTTGTCACTATTATTTATTTATTTAGCGAGTTTTTAGACCTCTCATTAAAAAACCTAGCAACAAATCTTAGGTTAGGTTGGGTTAGGTTACTTTATTTGTACCCGTAGGTAGATTTGGTTTGCCCTGTGATTAGATAGATACAGCGTCCCCCTTTCACACACCTAAACACTAAAAACATCATATCATCAACATCCTTAACCCCCCCCCCCCCCCCCCCCCCCCCCCAAAAAAAAATCAGCAGCAAAACATAGTGCTCAAACAATTTCTAGCAAAATCTAGCTACTTTTTATGCTTTTGGAGACTTTTGGACACTAATGTGAAGTACATATGCTTCTTACTTTTCTCACTGAGCAGCACTGCTGCCATGGGCTCCTCTCCCGTTCCAGAGCGCTTACAGCAGGCAGCCAGATTTCCCTCTGCAGCTCCGCCACCCATCTCGAGCCCAGTCAGAGCAGCTCTTGGCTATCAGCCAGTGGTGTCAGAAGCTGCCAGTGGCTAATATTACTCGTGCTTTGTCAGGGTGGGATGTAAATGTACATTTCTTTGTCTAAAATAAGCGACAGCACACTAAATAAATCGTAAATTTCACTCACAGCTCAGTCACTTACCTCGTTTACTGTGTGTGCGCCTCTCTGTGACAGACGTTAATCAGTCATGTCTCAGTCTAAACAGGACTCTCAGGAATACAGAAAGGAGTGGGAATTAAACGCTTAATTAAAAGGCTTGTTAAAGCCATTTATTGGAGATGTTACATAAGCCTACTGCCTGTATTGTAAGGCTGATTTTAATTGCCACAATTAGTGATATAAAAAAAACATACTCAAAAGGTAAAATCTTATAACAGTTCCACCCCAACCCCATTGCCATCGATCGTTAAAAGAAGTTTTCTGCAAAATATACACTTTAAAAAATAGATTTCCATCTCCTACAGCATCCATTACAATTGCATGCACATTACGCAAATGAGACAATCACATAATTTAGGAACTTTTGATATATATATATATATAGATATATATATATATGTATATATATATATACATATATATATACATAGAGAGTTACGGAGCCATTGGAGTGCGTAGCTGCGACAGACACAGACCGATGGCGGTTTTAAATCAACCGGCGGGTTGGATCGGGATTTGATCTAGAGATAACTGTTGATAACGGGTCGTGTTCAAAAATCATCTAAACAGGTGCGGGTTGGTAAAATTGGATAAGTGGAGGACTCTGCAACAGCAAACTGTATAGGCTACTTTTACTGCTATTATTTTGTATTCAACAATGCAAGAAATATAGAAATTAGATATGAAAGGATTAATTCTTGTGGCAAAAATATTTACTTTTATGCAAGTTTTCATATTAGCCTAATCAAAAGACATTACTTATTTAAGCCTCTAAATTTTATTGAAAAACATCACCTCTCTGCCATTTTGATTTGTGATGTAACCATAACGCAACGCCAGAATTGTCAATTCCTCCTGTGATCACGCTGGGTTAGACACAATCAGAGGCACCAGGCTGGTTATCGTAGGATAAATGTTATAAATCTTGCATAATTAATGAGGGCCTGACTTTGACTAACAGGCCGTTTACGTCGCTGCCTGGCCCATCGGGTACGCTAATAGCTCGCTGCGCAGCTGCATTGTGCTAGTAGAGGCTATCTGGCTATGGACTTGAGCTCAACCTAACGCATTCTATCTGAGTCTTTTCAGTTTGAAATATCAGTTAGACTATTGAATAATGTATGACCGTAAGTAAAACGTGTTTGTAATTACAAAATGTAAGTTTACATTTTTTTTCCTTGTCTGTTTGACCACACTAGTAACATTTTACTGCTGATATGTATTAATTCCTGTTCATAATGTTTCTCAAAAGACATTCAATGATTTGGCTTGTAATAATAGACATTTTTAATTAACCTAACCTTAACCTATTATCAATTCAAAGATGCAAACTCTCTGATGATCAGTATTATTTGTTCTGATAATGAAGCATATGTTTGCAGAAGAAACAGAAAGGCGTGCACAATCTTTAACAACTTTTATTTTCAAGAATAAAAAAATAATCAAAAAAGGTGGAAAACTTGCTCCTGACTTGACTCCAAGCCCTCCGCCCTCGGCTGTATCAGGATATTGTCGACCGTGGTCTTAAGTTATGAGTTCTTACCTTATGAGATTGGGGGAAAAAGAGAGCCGTCGAAGGCGCACATATGGTTGCAGTAGAATGAAGCGGGAGCATTGACTGTATATATAGAAATTAGCCTTTAGCTTAACTAGCCAAGTTTAGCATCAGATCTAAAGCCGCGGGAGCAGAATGGGCAGGATTACGACAGAAATTCACGCCCCGCGAGGGCCAAGTAGGACCGAGTCTACAGTGAAGATCCGGCCCTAATGCCCTTTTTAGGAACATGCTTTGTCAGAACTGGGGAGGAGTCTGTAAATCTGATTTCCCCCCCTCAAACGTGGTCATTGTGGTAAACTGGGAAGAGTACGGAAACGCTATTATATATATACAGTCAATGGGGTTAACCAAACTTACCTACAAAAAGAAAAAAGAAACCAAATGACACACACTTACCTCCCTAACTAAAGAAAAGCAGGAGAAAATGAATATCAAAAATCAAAGGCAGTTCACCTCTACAAACTCCCTATTATAAATTCACATGATGGCACAAAGCTGCACAAACAAAAGTGTGGCTGTTTGGGCATTATAAACGTCATGTCCTCTTCCGGCACCAATCTGAAGTCGCCATGTTCTACAGACCACCAATCATAGACGTGCACCTGCATGATGAAATTTGCATGCAGTGAAAGACATAAATATTTGAACACCCTGTGATTTTGCAGGTTCTCCCACTGAAATTCCCATTTTAGGTGCATTTCCACTGTAAGAGACTTTTTTTATTATTTAGGAAATCACATTGTCTGATTATTAAAGATTATTTGTATTTTATTGCTGCACATAAATATTTGAAAACCTGGCACTCAGCAAGAATTCTTGCTCTCCAAGACCTGTTACTCTTCCTTTAAAAAGTCCACCTCTACTCCACTTATTAATCTAAATCAGTAGCACCTGTCTGAGTTGGTTAAAGACACCTGTCCACCCTGCAGTCAGTCAGACTCCAAATACTACCATGGGCAAAACCAAAGAGCTGTCAAAAGACACCAGAGACAAAATTGTAGACCTCCACAAGGCTGGAAAGGGCTACGGGGCAATTGCGAAGCAGCTTAATAAAAATAGATCAACTGTTGGAGGAATTGTTGGAAAATGGATGAGGCTAAAGATGTCTATCAGTCTCCCTCAGACTGGGGCTCCATGCAAGATCTCACCTCATGAGGTATCACTGATGATAAGAACTGTGAGGAATCAGCCCAGAGCTACACGGGAGGAGCTGATCAATGACATGAAGAGAGCTGGGACCACAGTTTAAAAGCTTACCGTCGGTAGATTGCAAAAACATCGAAAATAGTCCATCAGAAAAGAGATAAAATGTTTTGTCACTGAGCTGTTAGCATCCTGGTTCAGAGATGATGCAACCTCCTGTCAATCATGTCAAATCTGGAATGTACCATTATTTTTCTAGGGTTTTTTCGTTAGGGTAACAGGGTTGACATGAAGTTAGGGGACAGCGATAAATTGGTAAATATTTATAATGATTAATATATATTATTACCAAAAAAACTGTTTTACAACAAGACCATACCTAAAACACTATCTAAATGTGAAAATGTTAACATTTTACCAGCAATTTACAAATTAAAAGTCCTGTAAACAAACAACAATAACAGTGAGGGACAGACCAAAAACATCACCCTCATAAGCATAAAATTGATTTTAATTATTTGAAATAATATTTAATTGACTTTAACTTGATGTTGTATTAAGGAGAGAAGATATGGTAATGTTATATTTTTAAATTACATATTAATTTGCTGTCATTATAATTTTATGAGTAATTACTTCTTGGGGACGCAAAAGGCACCGATTTCATGGAATGACCCATTTATGTTTCCTTCTGGCCCACTGTCTCAGGTCATCTTCAAAGCTGTTGGTCACCTCAGCTTCATCATTTGGTTCCTTTTCTGAGTCAGAAGACAAATATTTTAAATCAGAGTCAAAATCAAAAATATCTGATGTCTCAATGTGGGTTCCCAGGAAAAGACAGTGATTGTAGTTTTGGTAAAAGTTTCTCTCTCTAAGCCTCAGGACCAATGACTAAAACTTCAGTTTTGTCCTGGTTGAGTTGGAGAAAGTTTTCTGCCATCCAGGATTTAATGTCTAAAATGCAGTTAAAAAGTGCGTCCATTGGCCGTGTCATCGGGAGACATGGAGATGTACAACTGTGTATTATCAGCATAACTGTAAAAGTTAACTCCATGTCTTCTGATGACACTGCCAAAAGGGAGCATATAAAGGTTAAAAAGCACTGGGCCTAAAATCGAACCCTGGGGCACACCACATGTGATCTTGTTGACCTTAGAGGAGCAGGTATCTAAACTTACCATAAAAGTCCTGTCTGTGAGATAGGATGTAAACCATTTATGAACAGCACCAGAGAGGCCGATCTGTTTTAAACGGGTTAAAAGAATAGTGTGGTCCACGGTATCAAAGGCAGCGCTTAGATCCAGTAGAACTGATTGGAATGTTTGTATAAATGTATTGAAATGACTTCTTGTTAAGTGCCTTGAGATGACATCTGTTGTGAATTGGCGCTATATAAATAAACTGAATTGAATTGAATTGAATAGAACCAACACGGTCACCTTCTGAGCATCATAGTTTAATCTAAAATCATTTAATATCTTTAATATTTCTCTGTGCTGTGGTTCACCCTGAAACCAGACTGAAATTTCTCTAGGACATTATGAGCGTTAATAAAATTATTAAGTCTAATTAAAACAAGTTTTTCTAAAACTTTGCTTAAAGATCGTAAGTTAGACACCGGTCGGAAGTTGTTTAAATCATTAAAATCTAAATTGCTCTTCTTCAGCAGGGTCCTCACCACCGCCCCTTTAAAGGCGGCAGGAAAGACCCCCGTCTGAAGGGAGCAATTCATCATGGTTAAAATCTCATCTCTAAAAGATCCATAAAATTGCTTAAAAAAGAACGTGGGAATCGGTTCCTAAACACATGTGGTGGGCCTCACTGAGGAGTCCCAGCTTCCACCAGGACAAAACTGTCCAGCGTTTCCTCTGGTAAAGACACACACTCAGATTTGTCTAAAACCATGTTACACTGAGAAGATAAAATATTACATCTGATGGTGTCTACCTTCCCTCTGAAGTGGTCTGTGAACTCCTCACAAAGAGCATTTGAGGGGGTTTTCTGATATGCATTAGTAGTACAGTTAAAAATGTTGTCTATAGTGGAAAACAGAATTTGGGGATTATTTTTATGTTGTGAGATGATTCTGGAAAAGCATGTGTTTCTGGAATTTCTTACTGCATTGTTATATGATTTGAGACGTTCGATGTACATTTGATGATTTATTGTGATTTTATTTTTCCTCCATTTTCTCTCTGCCACCCTGCAGCTCCTTTTTAATCTCTTAAGGTCTTTATCTCTCCATGGTGTTTTTGGTTTTGAGTGTGTGTTTATAACTTTAAATGGAGCCAGCAGGTCAAGAGCGGATTGAAGCCTTCTGTTAAAATTATTCACAATAAAATCACAGGGGCCAGGTAAAACAATGGGAGGATTCTTTTCAAAAATTTCCAGAAAACCTGCAGCCACTTCAGGGGTTAGATGGCGCTTCCTGACAGTTCTCACAGAGGTCTCCTTCTGGATAAAACTGGTGATATTAAAAAACACAGTAGTGGTCAGAGACTGCCAAGTCGACAACAGAGGACACACTGGTGGACAGACCATACATGATGACCAAGTCCAGGGTGTGTTCTCTGTTGTGAGTCGGCTGCGAGACATGTTGACTAAAATCCATATAATTCAAAATATTAAAAAATTCTGTTGATAAAGGATCTACGATGTTATCTATATGTAGATTAAAATCACCAACTGAAATTTTCATAAGAGTTGTGCAAAATTGATAAAAACTCTTAAAATTCTTGAATAAAAAGTGCACTGTTTTTAGGGGGCCTATAAATTGTGACACATAAAATCTGAGGAGTGATAAAAACAGACGCAGTATATTCAAAAGTGCTAAAATTATCAAATAAAATAGGTTTGGCAGAAGGCGTTGATGAACTAATAAAAGCAGTTCCGCCTCCCCTTTTGCAAGTCCTTGTGGAATAAGTGAAGTTAAAAGTAGGTGGGGAGGCCTCTGTAAGAACAACGGGGGGATCTGCACTCAGCCATGTTTCCGTTAAAAATAAACAATTAATATTATGGTATAAAATTAGGTCATTTATTATAAAAGTTTTATTCAGCAGAGAGCGAACATTTAGATGTACCATATTAATGGTGATTGGAGATGGAGTGACTGTATGGTTTACTGGAGGTAGGACTTTTGGTAACTGTTTGAGATTATTAGGGTTGCATTTGCTATGTTTTATATTATTTTTCCGCTCTCTGCTGATAATAACAGGTATGAATGATGTAAAACAAGGTCCAAGTCCGATATGTGAGTTACTGTTAAGATCAGAACTGAGTTCGTAGGAGCAGGGACCAGCTGCACATCAGGATGTGGCGGAAGAGGCAGAGAGGGCAGGAGCAGCTGGGGCTTGTGTGGTAGACAGGGGGGGGTGGGCGGGCACCCTGTCTGTTAAGATGTAGTCCATCTGGGCCAAACAATTGACTCCTGGCCCAGAAAATGTTAAAATTGTCTATAAAACCAATTTTGTGCATCACGGTGGAAGAGGAAAGCCAAGTGTTCAAAGATAAAAGCCTGCTAAAACGACCAATACCTCTGCCAACAGTGGGGGTGGGGCCAGAAATAAAAACAGACACGTGTGTATTTTAAAAGATTAAACAAATGAATAAAATCCACCTTCAGGAGCTCAGATTGCTGTTTACGAATGTCATTGGTTCCAGCGTGAATGATAACTCTACTCACAGATGGGTGATGTTGGATATGGTCCAGGATCTGTTCAGTAATGTCCTTTACGTTGGCTCCAGGTAAACACAGAGTGAAGGCTCCTCTCATCCTTACATTCCTGATAATAGAGTCTCCGATACTGAGCGTGGTGGGCGGCTGGTCTGCAAGCTGATGCTGGGCAGAGGATCTTTCACCGGACCTGCTGGATGTTGGGCGGATTAGCTTCCCCAGGACTGCAGCGGTGTGTAGTCGGTGCAGAGGGCTCGTTCCATGGGTTTAGGTTGTAGTGGAGCACTCCTCAGCGAGTCCTGGCTGCAGTCCTGGGTTTGGTGCGATGTGAAGGGCTGGGGGAGTCCGGCTGCTGCTCCGGTTGCTGGGAGGGGATGGGCGGCAGTCCTGCGGAACTGAGGGGCTTCAGGGCGGCCGGAGGGACAGTCAGAGGAGGAAAGTTGTGCTCCAGGGCACCGAAACGGTTTGATAATGGTAGGCCGGGTGAAGGAGAGCGGTGGCGGCTGCTCCGGTCCCCCCCACCGCGGCCGGGCCTGACCATGGACCAGGCACCCTGAAGCACCGGTGTTGAGCTGATGGGGGCTTTTGGCTTAGCCCCCAGATGGAACCAGCGGTCCTCCTCTGCAGTTGTTGTTGCACCTCCGGCGTTCGGCAGTCAGAGTCCAGCAATGGATTCCCCCTCCGCAGCTTCACCGGGCTGGCAAGGAATTGTGTTCGCCAGCTGAGTGCTGTTGGCGGCGGCGAAAGTCTGGCCAAAGATGATGTCCACATCGCGCTCGTGGTCCTGAATTTGATGGAGCGTGGAGATCCTCTGCTCCAGCTTCAGAACTTTTTGAGTTAATTTAAAACAGCTATCACATCCAGGGGTGCAGGTGAGTGAAGGCATGACAAAATAAAAGTAGTCAGATTAAAAAACGCCCCCGGTAAAAATAAGTTGCTAAAAGTCAGTGGTGTTGAAATCGGTTAAAACTAGTCATAAAAAAGGATTTAAAACCGTGTTAGTTAGGGAGCCGAAGTTGGCAAGTCTCTCTGTAGAAAGGACGCAGAGTAATGACTGTTTGAAGGTGTGAAGTGGTGTCTTTTGTACAGATAATGGATTCAAACAGGTGCCATTAATACACGTAACAAGTGGAGGATAGAAGAGCTTATTAAAGAAGTAGTAATAGGTCTATGAGGGCCAGAACTTTTGCTTGTTTGTAGGTGCTAAATACTTATTTTCCACACCATTATACAAACAAATTCTTTAAAAATCATACAATGTTACATCCTGGATTTTTTTTTACATTCTGTCTCTTACAGTTGACCTATGATGAAAATTACAGACCTCTCTCATCTTTTTAAATTGGACAACTTGCACAATCGGTGGCTGCTAAACACTTTTTTGCCCCACTGTATGCCAGCTATGTGAACAGTGCACTCCACCACCCTTTTGTTGCAACCGGACAGTATATCTTTTGCGGTTCATCTATTTAGCTTGTGATTGATTTTTTTTGTAAACAGCAGCAACATGGCACAATGCAGCCCATCACAGCGCAACACAGTCCATCGTGGCGAATAGCGTGCTCCGTCTATGAACAGATCAGACTTGCTTACAAGGACACTGTCCTTCCTTGGTCAAAGAAAACTGTTAAATGGAACAGACTTACATCAAGTAACGGCGGCTGCCCAGAGCCTGCCTTTTGCTTACGCACTCTGTACCCATCATTATATTTTATACATATAAGTTTCAATATAATTGTATTACGAGAGTTTTACTTTTTTAATTGTGTATATATTGGTTAAATCAAACGTGAAAGCGAGTTAGTGGCTGCTAGCAACCGAAGCTGAAACTACTAAGCAACTAACCAACCATAGATAACTGTTTTGGATCTAAAAAACATTAAAAATTACTTGACTTACATTTAAATTGGAAATTCACTCCCAAAGTTGCTGCTGCCGGCAGCAACTTCAAAAATATCGCGCTGTATTCTGGGAAATTTTTGACCGAGGGAAGGCATCAAGGAACCTTCCATGTATCCTTGGTCAGTTAGCTAAACGGCAGAAAAACGGTCCCTGATGATGTATCTCCTAGGCAACTGGGGCGGGACCAAGGCATCAAGGCAAGGTTCCTTGGCATTGAGAAACACTGTGTGTGAGGCATTTTACCACGCAACAATGGAGGACATGGTAGCGATTTTTTATATTCTGCTCAGTTTATGGCTTTATACTTTAAAGAGAAAAGCTGTGGGCGGCAAGGTAAAACCCTGCGGAGAAGTACAGAAGAGTGTGGGAAGCCGTGAAGAAGTATGAAGTTGAAGACAGGACACGAATTACTTGTGAGGATAAGCTAATGCTAATGTTAGTCTGCTGTAGTGGACTGTAAATACGCTATAGTTAGCTATTAATAGGCTAAAGCCCTGCGTAAAACTTTAAATCTTGACGAATTGTGTTTAGTAATATATATGCTGTGTGTGCGTCTTTCAGATGGCAGTCCTGCAAAGTCATCGCAGCCGACCGCCAGTTTGGACATATAACCGGGCCTCTCAGTGGTGGGATATTTTCGTTCCTAGTTTTACGGATGCTCGGTGGCTACAGAACTTCAGGATGCCGAAGAAAACGTTCATCTACCTTTGCAACAAACTATGCCCAGCTCTGGAGCGGTAGCACATGTCTTTCCTCCAATGTGTGCCCCTAAAGAAGAGAGTGGCCATTGCACTGTGGAAGCTAGCTACAGGCTCAGAGTACAGGAGTATTGGACATCCTTTTGGAGTCAGCATTACAATGGTGTGCAGGTGTGTACAACAGTTGTGTGCTGCTGCAGAGACATTATTGGTGCCAGAACAAATCCGTCTCCCTGATGAAGACAGGTTTAAAGACATTTCTATGTACATTAAGAACATGTACATCTTGAAGCAATTTAATGACACCGGACGACTGACAGCAGAACACCAGATATACAACCAAAAATTCAGCAGAGCACAGGTTGTTGTTGAAACTGTACTTGGCAGGCTAAAGGAAAGATGGCTGTGCCTTCTAAAAGGAATGACTGTGATGTACAACTCGTAAAGTCTATGGTGCTGACCTGCTGTGCTCCGCATAACTTATGTGAAACTCATGGAGAGGCTTATAAAACATCTTGGGTTGAAGCTGCTGAAGTAGCTGCACTGCAGTCAATGGTGGCAGTGCCACAGAATGCCGAGGAGTAGGGCAGAGATGTCAGAGATGCTTTAATGCAGTACCTCCTGGTTGATAAAATTCAAATATAATGTATGTTTTCCAGCCTTTCACCCAAAGTGTCATGATAAAAATGATCACAGGATCTTGGCAATAAAGATATGTTTTTAAAATGTCTCTACTGTTATCTTCAAATTAAGCACTACGGCAAGGTTCACATTGTAATTGCAATAGAAATTACACAGTTGCATAATTAGAATTAATATGGATGACATTATAGCAATAGCTTCAAAAACTGCTTTCGCTTAAAGCTTTTGGTTTGACTGCCCTATAGAAAATACATATCGGATACAATTTCACTCAGCAATTTTTACTCCAAATTAATCTTTAAAAGTTATCTTTCTCCCAAACATCTGCAACCTGTGGCAGTATGGTGTATAATCACAAGATATAAATTAATTTAATCAGCTTCTAGAATATCATTTTAATTTGGTAGATATATGAAAATCACTTGTGCAGAACCAGACCATTTTTTATTTATAGAAGTCAGGGCATACATTTCTGATTTGAAAAGGTTGCTGACCCAGGAATTTTTGGAAAATAAATTTTTTAGTTTTTCATTGATGAGTCGAATGGTAAATGCTTAGGTTGTACTAAAAATTCCAACAACTAGTGTATGCTCAGATAAAATTACAAACCACAATGCAAGCATATTCACTCATTTTATTGGGTTTTTTCCATCCTGCATATACATAAAAAAACATTCAGTCATACAGGTCTATGATTGATGGCATGTGCAATTTCTCCCAGCAACCCAAGGAAGGCTTGATTGAAGGCTGCGTTCTGTGCGATCTCCTCTCTTCGTAAGGCAGCTTCATTCGCTCTTACATCCCGTGCATCGCTGAGAAGAAGACAAACGTGCTCTTCACACTGGGCCTGATAATTTTCATCTGCTACTTGCATCGCCGCAAGGAATGATTCGTTGTCATTGGAGATCCCCTTCCTCTTGCCTAGACAAAAAGAAAAAATGGGAGGCGGTTAGCCAAAGTCCAGTAAAAGAGCTTTTTTTGTTGAAGAAATAGTGTGGAAGTTCAGTTCAATCAGTTTATTTATCTAGCGCCGATTCACAACAAATGTCATCTCAAGGCACTTAACCAGAAGTCATTTCAATACATTTATACAAACCTTCCAATCAGTTAAAAAGTTTCCTATTTCAGGAATCCCAGCAGATTGCGTCAGTCATTGGCATGAGGTTGGGCCCCGTTGATGCAGACTTTACAACCACAGCAATCCCTCATACTGAGCAAGCATGTAGCGACGGTGGAAAGGAAAAACTCCCCTTTAACAGGAAGAAACCTTCAACAGAACCTGGCTCAGTAGGAGCGGCCATCTGCCACAACCGTCTGGGGGTTTGAGAAGACAGAGCAGAGACACAGTAGGAACAAAATATCTGATATAAGAGGCGCTACCAGGAGACAGGTCAGTACATCAGGAGACGTGGAGGAGGCCGTAGGAGTGAACAACCCCTGACTGCCATTAAGTACCAAGATGAGATCCTTGGACACCTTGTGAGACCATATGCTGGTGCGGTTGGCCCTGGGTTCCTCCTAATGCAAAACAATGCTAGACCTCATGTGGCTGGAGTGTGTCAGCAGTTCCTGCAAGAGGAAAGCATTGATGCTATGAACTGGCCCGCCAGTTCCTCAGACTTGAATCCAATGGAGCATATCTGGGACATCATGTCTCGCTCCACCCACCAATGCCACATTGCACCAAAGACTGTCCAGGGCTTGGCAGATGCTTTAGTCCAGGTCTGGGAGGAGATCCCTCAAGAGACCATCCACCACCTCATCAGGAGCATGACCAGGCGTTGTAGGGAGGTCTTACAGGCACATGAAGGTCACACACTACTGAGCCTCATTTTGACTTTTTTTAAGGACTTTACACTAAAGTTGGATCAGCCTGTAGTGTGTTTTTCCACTTTAATTTTGAGTGTGCCTCCAAATCCAGACCTCCATGGGTTGATAAATTTGATTTTCATTGATCATTTTTGTGTGATTTTGTTGTCAGCACATTCAACTATGCAAAGAACAAAGTATTTAATAAGAATATGTCATTCATTCAGATCTAGGATGTGTTATTTTAGTGTTCCCTTTATTTTTTTGAGCAGTGTATATATATTTAAAAAAATTTGTCCAAGCACAGAACCCTGTGGTACTCCACAAGCAACCCTTGAGTGTGAAGATTTATGATTTACATGAACAAACTGGAATCTTTCAGACAAATATGATTTAAACCAGCCTAGTGTTGGTCTTTTGATCCCTGCAACATGTTCAAGTCTAAGAGAACAGTGTGATCGACTATGTCAAAAGCAGCACTAAGATTTAACAAAACCAGAACAGTCACAAGTCCATTATCTGAGGCCATGAGGATGTCATTACTAACTTTCACCAGGGCTGTTTCAGTGCTATGATGAGCTCTAAAACCTGACTGAAACTTCACAATGACCCTAAAATCCTGTGGGACGTATCCATTTACTAAGGAATGATTCATCATATCTTAAATTAGGAGAAGTAATCAAAGGAAACATTTTCTTAAATAATTTGGTTGGGATTGGGTCCAACATGCAAGTTGAAGGTTTAGATTAAGCTAATATTTTTGATAATTCCAAAAGCTCGACTGAATCAAAACATTCCAAACACAGATGTAGTTCTACAGTTCCCTCCAATGCTGCCTCACTTATGGCATACATTGGCATCCACCACGTTTGGGAGGATGCCAACAATTTTATTTTTAATTGAATCAATTTTATTTATGAAGAATCCCATAAGGTTATTGCTACTGAGAGCTGGGGGAATAGTTGGCTCAACTGAGCTATGATTCTGTGTAAGTTTGGCAACTGTACTGAAAAGAAAACTATTATTGTTCTTATACTCCTCTATTAATGATGAAAAATATGCTGTTCTAGCTTGTCGAAGGGTCGTTTTCTACCTTTTTCCAGGTCAAATAGGAAAACTCCTCCTCCTCGCTCAGTACTTCTAGGAATCTGAACATTTAAATAATTGTAAGTAATTGACTCATTTATACTGACATAATTATCCTGCTGTAGCCAGGTTTCTGAGACAAAACAAATCAATTTGATAATCATAAATCAAGTCATTAACTAACAAAGTTTTTGAAGAGAGAGATCTTACGTTCAATAAACTGCATTTAATTGTTTTATTTTTCTGTTTAGTCAAAGTCGTACTTCTATCTTTATAAGATTTTTATTGTTTGCTCGTTAGGGTAACATTTAATCCATTTGATTTTGGCCGTGGACAAGAGACTGTCTCTATGGGGTAATGGGTGGGTAACAGTACAGAAGCTGCAGAGAGGTGGGTTAAACTACAACTCAGCTTCCTGGTCTGGACCCTGGGTTGTCAGTGTTTTGGAGGACTAATAAATCCAGCCAGATTCCTGGAATAAAGGGCTGCTCCATCCAAAGTGGGATGGATCTCGTCTCTCCAGATCAGACCAGATTCTCCCCAAAATGTTCATTAATTATCAGTGTAGCCCACATCTTTTGTAGGACACCACCTAGACAACCACTGGTGGGATGACAGTATGCAGCTAAACATGTCATCACTGGTCCAGGCAGGGATCCAGAAAAAGATTACAGAGTCTAACATTGTCTTGGCAAACTTACACACCCAAGCAACACTAAGTTTGCGGACCTCCGATTGGGGTAACTGGGTGTCATTACCGCCAGTGTGAATAACAATCTTACTGTATTTACGCAATCCTTAGCCAGCAGTTTCAAGCATGACTGGATGTCACCTGTTCTGGCCCCTGGAAAGCATTTGACTATGGTTTCTGGTATCTCTAATGCCACATTTCCAACTATGGAGCTGCCAATTACCAGAGTTGGCTACTCGGCGGATGTGTTGCTTAGCAAGGAAAATCTGTTAGAAATGCGGATGGGTTGGTGGTGACCCGTGGGCTGGGTTCTGGGACTATGCCTCCTATGTACAGTCACCCAGCTGACCTGAGGTCCCGGCTGGGGGGTTTCTGTTGGGAGGACCTCTATGTGGTTTTGTCTTTGTTGGCTCCCCGCTGGGTAATGGGCCTCAGCTATCTGTGGTTTTTCAACAGTGAGGAGCCGGGCCTCCAGTTCCGACACTTTCGCCTCCAAAGCTTCAAAAATGCTAAATCAAATCAAATCAAACTTTATTTATAAAGCGCTTTTCAAACCACAACAAAGTTTCTCAAAGTGCTTTACAGGTTAACATGACCCACAATCCCCCCTTTCCCAAAACCCAAAAGTAAAAAACATCACCACAACTATAACCCCCCATCTCCCATGCACGCACACACATAAAAGCAACAATAGACAAAACCAAAACGGGTGAGTACAGATGAGCCAGGAAACGTCATCATGGGAGCCATCTACATCGGCAGCAGCAGGTCAACAGCAGCAGCCAAGGCACTGACCCAGGGAGCCCAGAGGAGGGAGGGCTGGTACCCCCATCTCCACCCAAGCACCACCTGGAGAGCACCAAGGCAGCCACAGCCGACCACCACCCCCGAGGCAGAGGGCTCCCACAGAGGAAACACTGGAAGGAAGACTAAAATAAGTTAAAATATTAAAATTAAAACAATTATAAAATATGATCAAATAAAAATACAAAGCAGATAAACAATATTTGATAAATAGCCAGCTAAAAGCTAAAAAGAAATTCAATCAAAATATGCAGAGTAATTAAACAGATTTATTAAATAATAATCAGTTAAAAGCTATATTAAAAAGGTGTGTCTTGAGCCTGCTCTTAAAAACATGAACGTTCTCTGTGGCCCTGAGATCCTCTGGCAGCCTGTTGCAGAGGTGAGGGCCATAATAACAGAAATACGCCTCACCATGAGTGTGTGTATCGACTTTGGTGGTGACAAGGAGACTGCTGCCAGAGGAGCGCAGAGACCGTGAAGGTTCATATGGTAAAAGCCATTCCGAAAGATAAGAAGGCCCAAGACCATTAAGACACTTAAAAATTATTAAAAGAATCTTAAAATCGAGCCTAAAACATACGGGGAGCCAATGCAGTGATTCTAAGACAGGTGTAATGTGTTCCCGCCTCCTGGTCTTAGTCAGGACACGTGCTGGTGAATTTTGTAAAAGCTGTAAACCTGAGATATACTTTTTGGGAAGACCAGAAAGCAGGGCATTACAGTAATCAATCCTACTGGTGATAAAAGCATGCATCAGCGTCTCCGTATTGGCCAGAGAGAGAATGGGGCGGACTCTGGCGATGTTCTTTAAGTGATAAAAAGCTATTTTAGTAATATCTTTTATGTGAGGAATAAAAGTCAGTTCAGAGTCAAAAATCACGCCCAAGTTCTTCACTTGTAGAGAAGGATTAAAAGACAGTGATTGTAGTTTTGGTAAAAGCTTCTCTCTCTGAGCCTCAGGACCGATGACTAAAACTTCAGTTTTGTCCTGGTTGAGTTGGATAAAGTTTTCTGCCATCCAGGATTTAATGTCTAAAATGCAGTTAAAAAGTGCATCCATTGGCCGTGTCATCGGGAGACATGGAGATGTACAACTGTGTATTATCAGCATAACTGTGAAAGTTAACTCCATGTCTTCTGATGACACTGCAAAGAGGGAGCATATAAAGGTTAAAAACCACTGGGCCTAAAATCGAACCCTGGGGCACACCACATGTGATCTTGTGGACCTTAGAGGAGCAGGTATCTAAACTTACCATAAAAGTCCTGTCTGTGAGATAGGATGTGAACCATTTATGAAGCAGCAGAGAGGCCAATCTGTTTAAAACGAGTTAAAAGAATAGTGTGGTCTACTGTATCAAAGGCAGCGCTAAGATCCAGTAGAACCAACACTGTCACCTTCTGAGCATCATAATTTAATCTAAAATCATTTAAAATTTTTAAAAGAGCTTACTCTGTGCTGTGGTTCACCCTAAAACCAGACTGAAATTTCTCTACGACATTATGAGCGTTAATAAAATCATTAAGTTGATTTAAAACAAGTTTTTCTAAAACTTTGCTTTAAAATGGTAAGTTAGATACTAAGTTGTTTAAATCATTAAAATCTAAATTGCTCTTCTTCAGCAGGGGCCTCACTAACGCCCCTTTAAAGGCGGCAGGAAAGACCCCCGTCTGAAGGGAACAATTCATCATGGTTAAAATCTCGTCTTTAAAAGATTCATAAAATTGCTTAAAAAACCGGGTGGGAATCGGGTCCAGGGCACTTGTAGTGGGCCTCACTGAGGAGAAAACTTTATCAAGGGTCCCAGCTTCTACCAGGACAAAACTGTCCAGCGTTTCCTCTGGTAGAGACACACACTCAGATTTGTCTAAAACTATGTTACTCTGAGAAGATAAAATATTACATCTGATGGTGTCTACCTTTCCTCTGAAGTGGTTTGCAAACTCCTCACACAGAGTGTTTGAGGGGGTTTTCTGAAGTGCAGTAGAGGTGTGATTGAGAATGTTGTCAATGGTGGAAAACAGAATTTTGGGATTATTTTTATGTTGTGAGATGATTCTGGAGAAGTATGCATTTCTGGAATTTCTTACAGCGTTATTGTATGATTTGAGATGTTCTATGTATATCTAATGATTTATTGTGATTTTGTTTTTCCTCCATTTCCTTTCTGCCACCCTGCAGCTCCTCTTTAATTTCTTAAGGTTTTTTAATTTCTCCATGGTATAGTATGTTTTGAATACGTTTTTACAACTTTTAGTGGAGCCAGCAGGTCGAGAGCGGATTGAAGCCTACTGTTAAAATCATTCACGATAAAATCACAGGGGGCAGATAAAGGTACAGGAGAAAACTTATTAAAAACTTCAAGAAAACCTGCAGCCACTTCAGGGGTTAGATGACGTTTCCTGATAGTTCTCACAGAGGTTTCTATTTGGATAAAACAGGTGATTTTAAAAAACACACAGTAGTGGTCAGAGACAGCCAAGTCAACAACAGAGGACACACTAGTGGACAGGCCATACGTGAAGACTAAGTCCAGGGTGTGTCTTCTGTTGTGAGTTGGATGCATGACATAAAAAATCTGTTGATAAAGGATCTAAAAGGTTATCCACGTGTAGATTAAAATCACCAGCTAAAATTATTCGTTCATAAGAGTGGTGCAAAATTGATAAAAACTCTGAAAATTCTTGAATAAAAAGTGCGCTCTTTTTAGGAGGCCTATAAACTGTCACACATAAAATCTGAGGAGTGCTAAAAACAGAGGTAGTATAGTCAAAAGTGGTAAAATTATCAAGTAAAACAGGTTTGGCGGAAAGGGTTAATGAACTTATAAAAGCAGTTCCACCTCTCCTCTGGCTACTCCTGGTTGAATAAGAAAAGTTAAAATTAGGTGGGGAGGCCTCTGTAAGAACAGCAGGAGGATCTGCACTCAGCCATGTTTCCGTTAAAAATAAACCTTGAAGTTTATGGTCTAAAATCAAATCATTTATTATAAAAGTTTTATTCAGCAGAGTGAACATTTAAAAGTGCTATATTAATAGTGGTTGGAGATGGAGTGACTGTATGATTTACTGGAGGTGGGATTTTTAGCAACTGTTTAAGATGATTTGGGTTGCATTTGTTCACTTTATGATTATTTGTTCGCTCTCTGCTGATAATTACAGGAATGAAAGAAGTGGGGCAAGGTCCAAGTCCGATATGTGAGTTACTGTTAAAATCAGGACTGAGTTTATAGGAGCAGGGACACGCTGGACATCAGGATGTGGTTGAGGGGGCAGAGAGGGCAGGAGCAGCTGGAGACAGTGTGGTGGACAGGGGCGGACGAGGGTATGCCAGGCTTAATGCCAGCATACGTGTGCCTTGTCTGTTCAGATGTAGTCCGTCCGCCCCAAACAGTTGACTCCTGCCCCAGAAAATGTTAAAATTGTCTATAAAACCTATGTTTTGCATCACGGTGGCAGTGGAAAGCCAGGTGTTCAGAGAAAGCAGCCTGCTGAAACGGCCTATTCCTCTGCTGATGGTGGGAGTGGGGCCAGAGATAAAAACAGATAGGTGTTTGTATTTTAAAAGATTAAACAAATGAATAAAATCCCGCTTTAGGAGCTCAGTCTGCTGTTTACGGATGTTGTTGGTGCCAGCATGAATTATAACTTTACTCACGGTTGGGTGGCTTCGGAGTCCAGGATCTGTTCAGAAATGTCATTTACCGTAGCCCCCGGAAAACAAAGAGTAACGGCTCCTCTCATCCTAATGTGCCAGATTATTTAGTCTCCAATGATGAGCGTGGTGGGTGGCTGGTCTGAAGGCTGATGGTGAGCAGAGGATCCCTCGCTGTCCAGGACCTGCTGGATGTTGGGGGGCTTGGCTTCCCCAGGACTGCAGCGGTGTTTAGTGGGCGCCGAGGGCTCGTTCCGTGGATTTGGGGTAAAATGGAGCACTCCTCGGCGGATCCCGGCTCTAGTCCTGGGTTTGGCGCGACGTGGGTGGCTACCGGAATCCGACTGCTGCTCCGGCTGCTGGGAGGGGATGGGCGGCGGTCCTGTGGAACTGCTGGGCTTCGGTGCGGTTGGAGGGACGGCCAGAGGAGGAAAGTCGTGCTCCAGGGCACCGAAACGGTTAGACAGCGGAAGGCCGGGAGGGGGAGAATGGTGGCGGCCGCTCCGGGCGCCCCCACCGCGGCCAGGCCCGACCGTCGACCATGCACCCTGGGGCATCGGAGTGGAGCTAATGGGGGCTTTTGGTTTAGCCCCCAGCTGGAACCAGTGCTCCTCCTCTGCCGCAGTTGTTATACCGCCACCGGTGTTGGTCAGTCCGAGTCTGCCTGGAGACCCAGCGATAGATTCCCCCTCCACAGCTTCACCGGGTTGGCAGGGAATTGTGTCGGCCACCTGGGCACTGGTGGCGGCGGCGAAAGTCCGTCCGAACAGGATGTCCACGTCGCGCTCGTGGTCCTAGATTTGGTGGAGAGTAGAGATCCTCTGCTCCAATTCTATGATTTTCTTGGTGAGGTTGACGCAGCCTTCCCACCCGGAGCTACAGGTGAGTGGAGGCATGATAGAGTCCGTGCTCTGATTAAAAACGCCCCGATAAAAAGAAATGTTGCTAAAACTTAGTGGTGATAAAAACAGTTAAAACTAGTCATAAAAAATAAAATGAAAAAAAGGATTAAAAACCAGTTAAAACCGTGTTAATTAGGAAGCCGGAGTTGGCAGGTTTCTCGTTTGAGATGGACACGGACGCATGCGCACTCTAGACAATCTACATTTATTGCACATACCATTATCAGTAAAGGAGGCAGGGAAGTGACTAAACATCTGACACAGAGTAAGAGTGAGGAGAAGATTTAGTTAGAGATGGAGAAACAGGAGGATTAGCCATAGCCGCAATGAAGCTATACTAACTAAGCTAGCGAGACAGCGCTGAGATAAACCGTGTAAAACATAAAGAATTCCCAAAACATAGAGCACACCAACATAAAATATGTTTTAATGTGGTTCTGTTTTAGAATGTCTCAGAAAGGCTTCAGTACAAAGAAGTTAGATCCATTTAAGAAAGTCTGAACACCAAACAGCTTCATGAAGTGCAACAGTGACAACAGAAAATGAAGCAATACACCTTACCCAATCACAGCATTCATTACCCGGCAAATTGGCAATAAATATCTCATATTTATACTCTGTTTTATTGCTGTTTTTACTTTATATGCTTTGTCTGTATTTTATTATTTTTATTTAACCCCTTAATCATGTAAAGCATCTTGAATTACATTGTTGTTGAAAGCATGCTATACAAATAAAATTGCCCTGCCTTCATACCAGATATTGGGAAAACCCCAAGTAATTGACACAAAAGAATCAAAGCAAATTAGTTCACTAATTGTAAAATTATAGGTAAAATTGGAATGATATGATACAAATGAATGGACACAGAAAATTATCATCAAAGTAGTTTATTTGGATTCTTTTCTTCACACACAAGAGGCTCTGCTCATGTACAGTAATATAGCATATGACAACTATACAAAAATCACGACATGAGAAAATACATAGCAGAGGCAGAAATATGAGAAGGGTCAGATCAGACACCTAGAAAATGAAACCACAGAATATTGTACAAATTTCATAAACATTCATTTGCTTATTTACTCTGCAACCATTTCCCCCCTTTAAAAACAGACAAATTAATTACAGGACCTTGTTAAGTTACACTTTTAACAAGACATTCTCTAATATGTTACTTATTCAGGTGTTTGCTTCATCAGGATCTACTGAGTGAATTTTGAGTTTATAAGTATAAATCAAATCAGGGATAAAACGACTTTTCAGTTTAATATTACTTTAATGATTTGAAATGTTTTTCTTAACATTCTAATAGCTTTTTGACTTTTTAACTAGTTAAGTTGGTCTTGTATGTTAGCAGGATTACTGAACTGTTCAGGACATTGATACTTGTTAATGAACAAATTTACATAATTAGTTCATGTGTTGTATCATTGACTGACTAAAGCAGAGCACCTTTACCTTACGAAAAGACTCCACTTGAATACATTAGTAAATAGGTCACAATTTGCCTCTTAACCTCTTTCTCTGTTTAGTGCTTCAAATCTGCCTAGCATGGTGTGTTCTATTTGTGCCAGTTAAAAGTTGGAAATCTCAGCTGGGAGGCCTACTGAAGTCAAGTTCTAACTTCCAAGGTAAGTGGAACCTGGCATGAAACTCTTTCCAAATGAATATCTACTTGATTCTTTTAAGACATGAATTATTATTAAAAAACAAGCTTTAGAATCAGTAGGTTTACAACTGGTGTACTTTTAAGCCATAGAAACAATTTTAGCAAGTACGAGAGTAAGTAATGTTTGTGTTAAATAAAAAAGCCCATTTGCAGAACTGATTTGATTTAGTCACATGGGAGGGTTTGCAAGCATCAACTGTCTGTTTAAAGTCATGCCATAGCCTCTCATATGGCTTTAGGTACACAAGACCACTCCAAAACCTTCATTTAGTTTGTTTTTTAATAATATTCCACTGGTACATGAAATGTCTATTTGGCTCTTTAACCAAGCACAGCCACCACAAAGCCTTCATTTGCCAGCAAGCGCTATGCTTCTTGGTGTACTAGCTTGGAAAAATCTATTGTGCACATATAACACTGCCTTACTGCTGCCAGCCTACTAGGCAGAGAGATGACAGGAATTGCATGAGGTTCCACTGCACAAGGAATGCCCACTGGGAATACTTGATGGGGTCAGTAAAAAAAGCTGGCCTCATCCACTGACTGTTAAATGGAAAGGATTTTGATTTAAGAATCCCTCTGGTTTATACTTACAATCTAGCCTTAGAGCTAGCAACCGGCTACTCTGGCTTTTAACTTCAGGCCAACTGTGGGCAGAGGAGCAAACAAGAGGAAGCCTTGCATCTGAGCATGCTAAGGCATCATTACATGCAGACTGGGTTACCTGGGGATCTGCTAAATACACATTAAGTTCAGTGTGTTGATGTGTGTGTGTTCCGTCAGTGTGCCCCAGAGCAGCTGTGGCTACAATGTAGCTTGCCATCACCAATGTGTGAATGTGTTCGTGAATGGGTGAATGACTGAATGCAGTGTGAATGCGTTGTGGTCCTCAGGGACTAAATAAAGCTCTATACAAGCACAGGCCATTTACCATTTAATTTGCTTGGTGCTTGGCACATAAGAGACCCTTGCAGGAGACTGCTCCTCAGCAAATGCTGTAATCAGCAACTCTAGACCAACCAAAAGCCGTTTGCATGGTCTAAACATTGCTTCCACCCTAAAGCAGTGGAGCTGAAGTGCTCCTTAGCAGCGAAAGGAAGAAATGTTTATTAAAGATGGTGGGGGTAACAGGGAAGTGTTCTGCTTTACGCGAAGTAAGAGAAAAACAGCATTCCATGTTCTTCACACTTTCAGGAGTGCCTTGGTTGAGCTGGCTGGCCTGTGTATGCTTTTACCCCTGATTTAAATGTCTTCCCAATAGATAGGAGATATTGATTTGTGTAGATATTGGTTGGATAACCATGGCATCTCACCCAAAAGCAAGGATTTTCCATTGCAGAGGCAGGGTCAAATTTGGGACATATGCTCAGAAATCTGGAACCTGTGAGCCTAGATCCTAGATTTGCTATGCTCCCTGGTCAATATTCAAATATTTCAACATGTTTTATTGTAAAAGGGACATTATTAAAGTGTAGTTCTCCGCCATACCTGCTGGTACCATTCCTCTGTTGGTGGGTTTCATTGGAAGGGTTTTGTGTAAAAGACCAGTGTACAAAACAATGGCTGTGCTATATAGCATGACCGTGGTTTTAAATGCACTCTGCAGTCAATTAATATTAGTTTGTTGTCATATAAAACCACTTGGTTGGGCACTGTGTTCAGCGAAATGTGTGGGAGATTTCCATGTGCTCTCAGTTCACCACTCATGTACCCAGTTTTCCCTGGATGGCTCAAAATGTGACATTACACCCTAACTGGTATGTGTCTGTTTACTGTAGGGTGCCTACTTTACTAACAATTACTATAGTCTTGTTTGTAAGGATTACATTTATATCCTCCAGTTTCTTCATGCATTTTCCTACAAAAAAGGGGAATTCATAGATATGGAATGTAATAGTTATAATTGCTGAAACCTCTGTACGTTAGTCTACTTAACATTTAAACCAATCCTACAAGGTTTTACTTCATTCAGACAAAGTAAGGCTGAAGAGTGTCAAGAACAGTAAAATCTATAATCACAGACATGTTCTATTAAAAACTCAGACACTCAAGTGATTCAAGTATCTAACTGGTCCAAACAGCAAATACATACCTCAGTAGATGATCATTAACAACATCTACAGTGTAAAGTTATATAGTACATTGATGGTGACTAAGATTCTACCACTGCATCCAAATAAACACTAATAATCTTAGGTGTTTCAAAGTTCTTACTAGGCTCGTCAGTAGAGTTCATCATTATAAATATTTAATTTACAAGTTGTCCCTGTTCAGACTTGATATTAAAATCTATCCTGGCTTAATCAGATACAGTGGGGCATAAAAGTGTTTTCTCTTATATCCTCCACTATTAACCTTTGTTAATGTCACCTGTTTGAACTCATTAACTGTATAAAAGACACCTGTACACACCTTCAGTCAGACTCCAAACTCCACCATGGCCAACACCAGAGAGCAATGTGATTTCCTGGAAAAAAAATTTTTTCTGTCTCTCACAGTTGAAGTGTACCTATGATAAAAATTACAAACCTCTCTCATCTTTTTAAATGTAAAGACCTGTACAATTAGCGGCTGCCAAATATTTTTTTGCCCCACGGTAAGAGTAGACAAGCCTTACTATGACTGTTCACCATTTTACAACGGTGATCAGATCAGAAGTTGTCCACTTTACATGTAAACACAAAGCCACTCACACCAGTGGGCAGACAACACAGTTAGCAGATCTGCTTGTGTTAGTAAAATTACAAATATGCTCAATCACCCGTACTATATTAAAAAATTCTAATTGTTTAGATTGACCTAAGTCACATCTTTCAAGAGTTATGTAGGCCACATCTCTCATTCACCTTAATTATGCAACTCAACAGAAGTAATATGAGAGTCTGGAATAGGTTGTGACTTCACAAAGCTCAGTTTCAGCAAAAATACCCTGAAGATTTAACTAGTAAAAAAACCCAACTCGTTATTGAGAACACTTCATGTGTTCTCACCAATATTATGAGCAATGTCCAAGTGGATCAGCTGACCCAGAACAGGGTAAATACGACGCTTTCTCCTACTGCAAAAACATTAGATGATACTCTCCACAACATCGGCCTGATCCAGCATGTCAAACAACCAACACACAATAAAGGACACACTCTGGACTTAATTATCAGCAAAGGTTTAAATATTTTCAACATCTCTGTAATTAATATTGCGTTATCTGACCATTTCTGTATTTTCTTTGAAAGTACCATCTCTGCTAAATTATCCAGCCACAGTAAGACCACTATAAAAAAGCGTTTTCTAGGGGACAGTTCAGTAGAAACCTTTAAACGTATTTATCCTTCCACCACATCCCCCTCATCTCCCAACTCAGTAAATAAGTTGGTAGATAATTTCCTTGCGAAACCTCAGACATCATGGATTCCATTGCTCCAACTAAAGTGAAAGTAGTCTCAGGTAGAAAAAAGTCTCTGTGGACAAGTAATCCACTGGTACGTAGTGAAAAAAGAGAGTGTCGACGAGCCGAGAGAAAATGGCGGAAGACTCAACTCCAGGTTCAGTGTGAGATCTACAAAGAGAGACTGAATAGATATCAGCTAACTATAAAAGATGCTAGGGAATCGTTCTTTTCTGAAATCATCAACAGAAACATTAATAATGCACGGACTCTATTTGCAACAGTGGAAAGACTAACTAATCCTTTAGTGACAGTAGCCCCTGAACTAAACTCTACCAGGGCCTGCAATGAATTTGCCAGCTTTTTCACTGAAAAGATTCTAACAATTAGATGGTCAATCTGTACCTCAATATCGAACCCACAACCAGTGCCACCCCCAATCAACAACAATGTAGAGAAAATGTCTGAATTCCACGACTTAAACCAGAACTGCCTTGAAAAAATCATTATCCAATAAAGCTACTCCTCCTGCTGTCTTGATATCCTACCCACAGCTTTTCTAAAGAAAGTTCTTCCTGTTATTGGGTCTGATCTTGTTCAAATAGTGAACTCATCAGTGCTATCAGGTGTCTTCCCTCAGGCTTTAAAAACAGCCGTTATTAAACCACTACTAAAGAAGAAGAATTTGGACAACACGTTAATGCAGAACTATAGGCCAATCTCTAATCTTCCATTCATCAGTAAGATTATTGAAAAAGCTGTGTTTCAGCAGCTAAATGGCTTCATAACAATGACAAACCGTTTTGATGTTTTTCAGTCTGGTTTCCGCGCTCACCACAGCACCGGGACTGTCCTCGTCAAAGTATTCAATGACATCCGCATAAATACAGACTGTGGAAGAACCACAGTGCTGGTTCTGTTGGACCTCAGCGCAGCATTTGACACTGTTGATCATGATATTTTATTGGAACGACTGGAGAGCTGGGTCGGACTCTCTGGTACAGTACATGGCTGGTTCGAGTCTTACCTAAAGAACAGGGACTTCTATGTTTCAATAGGAAACTTTTCATCAGAACGAACAGAAATCACATGGTGCCCCAGGGCTCCATCCTGGGGCCCCTCTTATTTAATAATCTACATGCTCCCACTAGGCAAGATTATAGCAACCAATAACATTAGCTACCATAACTACGCGGATGACACTCAGCTCTACATTACAATGTCACCAGATGACTCTGAACCCATTCAAACCCTAAATCAATGCATTGACCAAATAAATGGATGGATGTGCCATAACTTTCTCCAGCTGAATAGAAACAAAACTGAAGTAATTATTTTTGGACCCAAGGAGGAACGATCAAGAGTCAGCACACAGTTTAATTAATACAGCTAGAAACTACTGATCAGGCTCGAAATCTAGGTGTAGTAATGGACTCAGACCTGAACCTCCAGGGTCACATAAAGGCAATAACAAGGTCACCGTTCTATCACCTGAAGAACATCTCTAGGATTAAAGGACTGATTTTGCAACACGACCTAGAAAAACTCATCCATCTTTAGTCGGATTGATTACTCCAACAGCATCTTCACAGGTCTGCCTAGAAAGTCAATCAGACAGCTGCAGCTGATCCAGAACGCTGCCGCTCGCGTCCTCACTAGAACCAGGAAAGTAGAGCACATCACCCCAGTTCTAAAGTCCTTACAGTGGCTCCCTATAGCTCAGAGAATAGACTTCAAAATACTTTTACTAGTTTATAAATCATTACATGGGTTAGCACCAAAATATGTTGAAGACCTGTTGTCACGGTATCAACCACCAAGACCACTCAGGTCCTCCAACTCTAGCCTACTAAACATCCCTAGACTCAGAACTAAACATGGAGAAGCAGCTTTCAGTTTTTATGCTCCCCTTATCTGGAACAGACTTCCTGACGAGTGTAGAGCTTCTGAAACTCTGAACTGCTTTAAATCGAGACTAAAAACCCATCTGTTTAGAATTGCCTTCGAGTAAATGCTTGATGTCATATGTATGAAATGTGTTCATGCTCTCTTGCTTTTTTTTATCTTTCTCTTGCTTTATTGTGTATCATGTGTAATGTGTGTTTCTTTTATGTGTTTTTTAAATCACCAAATCATGTAAAGCACCTTGAATTACCCTGCTGTTGAAAGTGTGCTGTACAAATAAAATTGCCTTGCCTTGCCTTACTTGTACCAGTATGCACTTTCTGTATCTCATTCTGTGTAGCTGTAAAACACATTAAATCGATATGTAATTATGTAACAAGGTTAATCTATAACAGAATTTCGGTAATAAGGGACATCCTCTCTATAGCAAAAATTATCCATCCATTACCTATACCAGCCCTTTCTCTGCAGGGCTGAGGGGGGGGATGAGGTCTGGTGCCAATCTCTAGGATTCATCGGGTGAGAGGCGGGGTGTATCCTGGACAGGTCGCTAGTCCATTGCAGGGCAGAACAGAGACACACAGGACAAACAACCATGCACGCACACACTCACACCTAAGGGGAATTTAGAGAGACCAATTAACTTAACAGTCATGTTTTTAGACTATATGAGGAAGCCGAAATACCTGGAGGGAACCCACGCATGGACAGGGAGAACATGCAGAAAAACCCCAACCTACAAACCTTTCATGGTCAGATAAAAGTTAGCAGTGCTTGTTTCCTTTTAGCATTTTTTCATCAACCAGTTGTTTCTGAAAAATCTTAACTAGTATCCCTTTCCATATGTAGAAAAAGATTTTCGAATGCAGTGCAAACTGTGTACAAATTAGTTGTTTCACTTTTACTCCAGTTCTTCCAAGTTGCTAGTAAGCTGCCTTCACAACCATAAAATTACAGTCAAAAGTTCTGGTGAGCATTCATTACATTTTGTGTCTTCAAATCAGCTGGCATACATATTTCTGAGTTATTGGTCTTCCTCACAAACAGACCTTTGGAATGATTGGCAGATAGATTCTCTTTTTAACATGCTCTTTTTGTAGGGTTGTATGCTAGCCTCCCCCCTCTGTCATCTCTTAATCACCTTTACCCAAACAGGAAAAGATCTTAATGGGGGAGTTTACCAATGAAACCACTGGTAGTGCTCAACCTATTAACAGTCTTGCACTTAGAAGTGTGGTCTTTTTAAAGAAAATGCCTCATGATGACTGATTAACAAAGTTTCAAAAGTGTGTCTCTGATTAGGACACTTACTTTTCAGCCCTAACGAATGAATAAGTTAATCTGTAATACAGTCAAACATGTTTTCATAATATTTTGTAAATATGTTGTGACATACAATTGGCATCCTTCAGTGATAGGGGCACAGATCTTGAAACGACTTTGGTATAAGATCTTGCCAATCACAATGGTTGTAACTAAAGAGCTAGAAGTTGTAACTAGGTATTTTTGGTATTGCATGGTTTAGAACAGAAGAGTTTAGGTAGTTTGGCTTCCTCCAAGTTACATCCACAATCTTTAACTTTTTTTGATGATGAACACTCAAAACAAGTAAAACTAGAAAAGCACTGTGCTCAGTCCCTCCCCCAAGATGGTGATCTGGATCCCCCCAAATTCTAATCACCTGTCTATGGTCCTATTGCAGACATTTCCTGAAATTTTAATCAAAATTCACCAATAACCTTTTGAGTTATGTTGGCAACTAACAAACAGACAAACAAACCAACCCTAGTGAAAACATAACCTCCTTGGCAGAGTAATAAACTGTCAAAACAATAGCATGAAATAGTATTAGGCCATTTTTCAGTCAGGTTCAAATGACAACAGTGTTGGAATTGCTCAAGGATTTTTTCAACAGTTCTTTGTGACAACCGTTCCCCAGCTAGAAATTAGGCAAAGAATTGCTTGCTCTGCATTGTTACAAGTTAGCTGGCAATGTTCTGGAAAGTAGTGCTGAGCTCATCTCAGGTCTGGGTGAGGGAACACACACTGATCCCATCCTGTTGAGTGAAGTGGCTTTTGTTATAGCCTCACTGCCCACAGTGGACAAAGGGAAACTCTCATAGCTCTCGCCTGCCCGGATGCCACATTGGCAGCGCTGCAGTGTTGTCCTCAGCTCCCGCTGGAAGTTGCTGTTGAGAAAGCCGTACACCACGGGGTTGATGCATGTGGAGGCCATGGCTGTTAGGTGGCAGGCAGAGAAGACGGCATCATGCTGACAGTCCGGCAGGGCCTGGTGATGCCAGTCAAAAAGAGTGTTGAAGACATTCAGAGGGAGCCAGCACAGAGCAAAGGCGATGACGATGGCTAACAGCATGGCGTTGATCCTCTGGGCTCCCCGAGTTCTTCTGCTGCGCTCCAGCATGTCCCTACACAACAC
Source organism: Valencia hispanica (assembly GCA_963556495.2). Lineage (NCBI taxonomy): Eukaryota > Metazoa > Chordata > Actinopteri > Cyprinodontiformes > Valenciidae > Valencia > Valencia hispanica. The sequence goes on from OY747717.1 coordinate 42,313,960, forward strand.
AGAACAATACCCATAACCAGTTCACTGCAGAAGTTTAACCTTACGCAGGATTATGCAATAATATGATACACAAATAGTGCAGACAGATAACATAAATGTGGTGTCAAAGCAGTGGATTGGAAGACACCTGTGATGAGAAGACTTTTGAAGTGCATGAGGGAAAGTATAGCGGTGTGACCTGCGTCGTCTCAGACGGATGAAGATCCTCAGGTAGCAAAGGAGCACCAAAAGGAGTGGCAGGCAGTACTGGAAGATCAGCAACGATGTTGTGTAGGCAAGACGATGTTTGTCTGATGGCCACAACTCCATGCAGATCAAATGGTCCCTTACACGTGTTAAGAAAAAATATAGGGAAAAAAAACTATTTCAAAACATAAACAGAGAAAAAAGTGTCTTCATAGAGAGTTTAAAGGGTTGGTAATTATTTAGTACAGAAGTGAGGTTCTGTGAAGTTATAAATCCTCAGAGCAGTACAAGCTGACATGCTAATCAGATGTACGCCAAAGTGGATTCTGCCTATTTGCGGTCCAGTATTTGCTGATACACCTATTTTCGGATTTATCTGTGGAACCTTTCTCCAAATTATTCATCAATTCTCTTATTCATAGAGCATATTTATAATATTCAAAAGAAAATACATGTTGGGAGGCTGAAATAGCTTGGAGCATTGCTACTTGAAACACTATTGACTAGCGTTTGCAAAGCAGCCAATCCAAAAGCATCATTTATTTTCCTTGGCCCTGATAGGCTATACCCTAAAGAGCTGAAATAAAGAAGACTGTGGATATTAGCTTTTGCTGTAGTGCTAAGACGGTTTCCACAGTCCAGCTGTTTACAAGATGTCAAAGTGCAAATGTAGCTTAATGGATGACCATAGCTGGGAAAGCTTGCATATATGTTTCTGTGTGTCCCTACAGGATTGTAGGTCACATGGACACAAAGACTATAAGACTGCTCTGCAAAGTGAGAGTTCATCTATAAATGAGCTGAAGAGGATGAATATGAAAACTAAAGACTGGAGTGTGCACTTTTTTCTTTTCTTTTTGAGACTGTTGCTTTTTACTTTTGTTATTATATTATATTATATTATTTGTTGTTATAAAGTAATTTTGAATTTGAATTTGAATTACATTAAAAATAAAATAATACAACATTTCTCAGAACATCATTTCAGATTATTGTTTAATTTGTGTCCATTATGACTGAAAAAGTGAACTATAATTGTTACTGGTAAATTTTCAAATCCAGAAGAGCAATTATTTCTATTATTAATTCACTTCCAGGGATTTTAAAGTCCTGCGACGGACTGGCGACCTGTCCAGGGTGTACCCTGCCTTTCGCCCCATGACTCCTGGCGTTAGGCACCAGCACCCCAACCCCCCCAACACACACACACACACCCACACACACACACACACACACACACACACACACACACACACACACACACACACACACACACACACACACACACACACACACACACACACACACACACACACACACACACACACACACACACAACCCTGCATAGGATGGATGGGTACAGATAATGGATGGATGAATGGATGGAGGGAGATTTTAAAGTAATTTTTGTAGTTGTGAAAGCCAATCTGAAGTTTATTTAATTATTCATTCTAACCAAATTGAGAATGTATGCTTTTAAACATATTCCGGAATTGCGCCGCTCAAGGTGGCAGCATGTTGGAGTAGCTCTGTTACTTTGGTTCATATTTTTTTCTTTTTTAAAACTTTAATTCTTCAATTTCTGGTAGAAACATTGTTTTTGTGGACAACTGTTCTCTCTGGTTTTAAAAGGTTGTGCAGCTGGAAGGATTTTTGCTGATACTTTTTATTTTTGGACATTTGTTATGATGCATAACCATGGCAACAAGGTGGTTTACAACTGGCAGGAGCTGATTAACATCACAAAAGCTCAAATAAGACCTCAACTACAGCCACAAAACCCTGATGAGTTGAAAAGAAGACGCCATAGATCCAGAGTATCCTCTACATCAGACTGTCATACAACTACAGAGCGTCTTCAGTCAGAGGCTTCTTCAGATCTGCAGAGCGCTACAGGAGATCATCCCTACCCACAGCCATCAGCATCTACAACAAATCTTTGAAGGAACTTGCATATTGATTTACAACAACATTTAATTTCCCTTTGGGATTAATAAAGTAATTTTGAATTGAATTGAATTGAATTTAAATATGTTAAAATCAAAAGTCTTGGCAAGTGTCATGTTATTTGGAAATCAAAATATGGTCACTTTAGTCAAAGCTGATCAAGTAGATTAGTTTAGCTGGCAATCTGAGCCAACGTAAATCCACATAGAAACATGGATGCTATCCAGCTTGATAAAACTTCACCAAATGTAACAACAGTCTCTTGTAAAAAAAAGAAATTAATTAGCTAACAATGCTAACATTTCCCATCTGAGATGTTTTCATTTTCTAAAGTCATTTAAAACAGACAATATACATTTAACTGGTTGTCAGCATGCAAAACTCGGAAGATTTATGTACTTTCAACGAGCTCACAGATGTGTGACATCTTTCTTCTGCAGGTAAGCAAACCATTACCAATAACTTCACAGAAAAATCCAAACTAACCCTTTAAGTTTTAACTGTAGCATGGTTAAACAATGTAGCATCAGCTTGTACGGTAACAACACAGCCTTTCAGCATGCCTTTCATCTTTCTATCTAATGTGATTGTTTACACCTGTCTCTCTTTACGTGTTATCGCACAGCTTTTTGCTAAACTTTGATGTCATCTTATCTTTTTATTTTATACCTGTCGGCTAAAAGCATAGTTACTTGGTGTTTCCAGTAGCTTAAGTTATGATGTCACTGAGATAGATGCAGAACTCACACTGATAAACTGGAAAAGCACTTGGAGGGCGCAGTCCTCCACCAAGTGATGGTTCCCCAAACTTGGTAATTTTTACATAAAATTATTAATCTTATTAATAATTTCCCTAGGCAATTATTCATATTTATTCATAGCCAAATCCAACCTATCTGTGGCACAACAGCTTCAATTCAAAACCTTGATAGTCCCCTTCCTTGGGTATATATCTCACAAAGTTTTCATCATAACTACCATTACCATGCTCATATTAGCCTAATAAAAATACCACAGCGCCCTTTTTCTTCTTCATTGTGATGTCTATTAACGCCTGGCAAACAACAAATTGGTGTATTACCACCACCAAATGGTATGGAGTGTAGACCAGATTGTCATCAAGGTTCCATTTGCCTCTCGAAGACTGGTTATTAACATAATTTCGGCTTGTGCTTGGTTTGCTCTTGTTTTTACTAAGCCAAGTTCTAATGTCCATTTTGCCGCACAAATAAGTACCTTCTTTATTGTCTCCAAAAGTCCCTATTAATAGTCAACAGCACACTTTGCTGTCTGGGGACAATGCATTGCTTGGTAGCAACTTCATTTACATGGGGGTTGTAATCTGTCTTGGGCAGGCCTGGTCCTCCAGCTCCAAGTTCATCCACCCTCAAGAACTTCGCAATTAAACTTCACTTCCTGGACAACAATCTCCTTCATCTTTATTGATGTGCCTCCTGTACGCCCTCCAACTACTACCTGTAAGAAATATCTCATCATTCATCTGGCACGATCTCCTGTCAAAGTATATTCATATCTCAGTTCATACTCGGCTTTTCCAAACTATGCTTCCTCTGCACTTGGGTTCTCAGAACTTCCCCTTTGCATAACCACCATGCCGACCTTAACACAGACTTCACTCATTCATCCCTGGCATCTCCATTTTGTCTCCCCAGTAAGCAAGTTCCTCTTCAGTTCCCTTTCATTGTTCGAACCTGATCTCACCTTCTCACTTCATTTACAGTGTTCCATCTCCCAGTCCCCAGTAATCTCCAGTTCCAGAGCCATTCATTTCTCAATTAATTGTTTCAATACATTTCCTAAATCCAACCTGTCTCCTGAGAGTTGTGTGTATGTGGGTCAGATAATTACCTAAAACCATGACAAAATAGGAAGCAATTAAATCTAAAATGATAAACAATATTCTCAAAAATAGTATTTGCCAATAACATGAATGACTAAAATTGTAATATATTATTATTATTCACATAGATCATTTTACTTCTAATTCAAAAACTGTGGAAATTGGAGTGTGAATGCCTCATGTTTTCGGCAATGGTGATTTTTTCTGTTCTACGGTGTGATGCAATGGATTTTTCTTCTCAGTAATACAAGGGAAGCATTTAACCTCTTGGCATGCTTGGAAAAGTCTGGTTAGGTTAATTATGTTGCATAACAAAACACAAAAAGACTGACCATGAGGGAGCCCAGGAGAAATAGATACACGTCTCTTCACTGATTTTCAGTCTTTAATCGAGGTCACTAATTTTGTTTTAATTTTTGAATGTTTTTTTATATTTAGAAAAGAAAAACATTAGGCTGGCACTTCTCTGTAAGCACTATCCTATTTTAAACCAACAGTGTAAACAATGTCCAACTTGACTTGTTGACCTCCTCATGTCAGAACTGCAGTTAGGACTCCTTAATACAAAAATATGCATACTTTTTTATTGTTGGGACAACATAGACTGCAATTAGTTCAGAATTTCCCAACTCTACTTTTTGTTTTCCATCATTCTGATTTCCCCACAACTTTCTGTTAGCTTTAGCATATGAGATGCACTAATCTAGTCAGGTTTGGGCATCAAGGGGAGTGAGAGTCCATCTAACTAAACCCTTCCTTCCACCAGAGGCGTCAGCAGCGCATATTGTCTACGAAGTGTAATACACAGCTGATAGCCACCATTATAGTCAACGGGACAATTTCCACCGGGCGCGAAGCAGCGCAAATCGGACGCTTCTCAGAAGCATTGAGTTGTGGCCCTCTCCTAAATTTACGCAGCAGGTCTATTTTTTATGTTCTACGCTCCAAAAATGCATCAGGCTCATCAGTTTAGATCGGGCCAAAAGGAAATCAAAAAGGGAACAATAAAAATAATCCAGAAATTTCCCAAATAAAAGACAAGTGCAAATTTCCTATTGCTTAACTATGAAAAAAACAAAACATCACTACCCATGACACCAGGGTTGAATTCGGTTGGTCTGTGGGTCTAATTTGTTGGGGTTTTTTCATCATGGATGACTACTATTTAATCTTTGGAAGTGGAGATTCACCCAGTTTATATGATACCAGCAGCCATTTTTACAAGGAGAACATGAAAAAGGAGAAGGCAACGACAGAAATATCTTCAGTTTTGCGAGTGGATGGTGAGTTTCTGCTACTTACTAACATAGAAGGACATTTTTTCTCCCTGCATACTACACTTTAAGTCATGCAGTTGCAATTCTCCTGTGATTCTGTGATACCCCGGCACCAGCTGGGTGAAACACTTTTGCGAGTGATACGTGTTTAAAACACAGCTGGTTGGATGGGACACGCTGCTGAATTCGCGAGTAAAAGCAGGGGTAACACATTTTATATGCATGTAAAACATGGATGCATGTCATTTGAAATATACCACCTTATCAAACAATATCTCTATTGTAATAATGTAAATATACAGGAATCTATAGCAACCTTTGGACCAGAAGTTCTAAAAAAGAAACTGCTTAGTCAATCACTTCATCTGGATGGTATTAAATTGGCCCCCAGTATTAACGTAAAGAACATCGGCGTTATTTTTGACCAAGACTTGACATTTAAATCCCATATTAAAAAAGTTTCTAGGATTTCTTTCTTTCACCTCGGGAATATTTCTAAAATTAGAAACATCGTGTCCAGGAGTGATGCTGAGAAACTGGTTCATGCATTTGTTACCTCAAGGCTGGACTACTGTAATTCTTTACTATCAGGAAGTCCACAAAATGCGATTAAAAGCCTTCAGTTGATCCAAAATGCGGCAGCAAGAGTTCTGATGAATATTAAAAAGAGAGATCACATTTCTCCTGTTTTAGCTTCCCTTCATTGGCTCCCTGTTAAATCCAGAATAGAATTTAAGATCCTTCTTCTTTCATATAAAGCCCTTAATAATCAAGCTCCATCATACATCAGAGATCTAATTGTTCCATATGTTCCTAACAGAGCCCTTCGCTCTCAGACTGCAGGTTTACTTGTAGTTCCTAGGATTTCTAAAAGTAGAATGGGAGGCAGATCTTTTAGTTATCAGGGTCCTCTCCTGTGGAACCAGCTCCCAGCTTTAGTCCGTGAGGCAGACACTCTGTTTACTTTTAAGGCCAGGCTTAAAACTTTCCTTTTTGATAAAGCTTATAGTTAGAGTGGCTTAGGTCATCCTGAGCTAGCTCTGTAGTTATGCTGCTATAGGCTTAGACTGCTGGAGGACAGACTTAACAATTTTCTTCACTCTGCTACTTCCTTTTCTCCTACTACTCTCCAGTTGTATTACAGTACATTCTGTTATTTCGACTGTTAACTTTGTTTTCTCTCAGTGTTTTTCTCTCCATAGAAGATATACCCGGTCTGGTATCCTGCTTGGCTGCAATGCCCTGTTGGACGGGGGGCATCAACTGGGATGATGCTCCCAGCAACTGAACACCCACTGTGTCCTGTTATTAACTTTTTACTTTCTGTAACATAGAAAGTTCTCTTATATCAGATCTTCTGTTCCTTCTGTGTTTCTGCTTTGTCTTCTCAAACCCCCAGACAGTCGTGGCAGATGGCCGCTCCTACTGAGCCTGGTTCTGTTGGAGGTTTCTTCCTGTTAAAGGGGAGTTTTTCCTCTCCACCGTTGCTACATGCTTGCTCAGTATGAGGGATTGCTTAAGGATTGCTGTGGTTGGAAAGTCTGCATCAACGGGGCCCAACCTCACACCAATGACTGACGCAATCTGCTGGGATTCCTTAAATAGGAAACTTTTTAACTGACTGGAATGTTTGTATAAATGTATTGAAATGACTTCTTGTTAAGTGCCTTGAGATGACATCTGTTGTGAATCGGCGCTATATAAATAAACTGAATTTAATTTAATTGAAAAATATGTTTCATTGCACACTCATTGATTGCTTTCAACTGATTTTCTTATCCTGGTCAGACAGAATACACCATCAATGTTCAGACTTGTTGACAGGAACTGTTACTCATTGGTGAGCTACAATGTGTTGGCCCAGCATAACTGGAGAACAAGAATTGAACTTCATAAATAGAACAATAAAAACTAGTATTAAAATTCTGAATTCCAGAAAGCACTACTTAATCCCACTTTCAGTTTCATAGAAGAATGAAGTAGTTTCATAGTGTTATATCTAGTGCGGTCAGGAGATTAACAAAACGTTGAGATTAAGTAATTAAAATCTGTAATTAATTAATCTAATTAATCTCTTTCTTTAATCCCACCTAATAATTGCTGGGAAAAGCCCTTATCTTAATGTATTTTCATTTAAATTCATTTAATTATTTTGGCAGAACAAATATATAACAAAAAAAGTGGTTTCATGAAGTCATTTGCTGTTTTTAACAAACATGAAGAGATGCAGTCACAGTGATTTACATTTCTCTGTTTCCGAGATTAGTCCCAGTGCTGACTGCAACTTCGGCTTTCAGCATGCATAGCATTCGTTATCATTCTGGACTCAGTGGGGTAAATATCTGCTCTGAGTCCAGATGGACCTGGACGGATGGGCGGAGCTGTGCACGGATTTGCTGCGTGCTGTGAGAGCTCTGAGACCGAGAGCAGTGCACCGCACCACCGCTGCTCAGTGAAAGTAACAAGGAAACATGCTTTACCCAAAAGTCTCCAATAACCCCAGAAAGAGTCTCTAGATTTGTCGCTAGTCCCTTTTTTGAAGAAGAATCGCTAGAGGGGTCTAAAAACTCACTACATATAGCGACAAAGTTGTTAAGTTGGCAACACTGTCTGCAAATCACCGCTCCTCCTCACTCCCCTTGCCCTCTCCACTAAAACCGAAGCATTAGCTCATGATAAGCAGGCCAAATGAAAACCAATCGATGTCCACTTCAGGGTGTGGTCAACCCCCAACTCAAGCACCAGAAGCCCAAAGAATAAAAACAGATTTTATTTGAAGGCAACTCGCATGCAGAAACAGTCAAATCAAAGATTAAAAATGTTATTAAAGCGATAAAAAATGCGATAATTTGACACCCCTAGTTATATCATGATTTCTGCCTTTTTCCCACAGGGCATTGCATGGAGAAGGGCAAATGTGAAACTTAGGTTTCTTTGAAGAAATCATGGATCCGTTTTGAATATCTAGCAACTGTATTCTGGTTGAAGATAAGCTTGAGCTGGCTAATTTGAGCTTCTGCAGAAAGAATCTCAAGAATTATAGACGCTGTCTCTGATCCCGTCGACGAACTGACGCTCCCGCCACTGTCCTGAGAGAGGACGGTCAGTGGCTCTGCAAACGCTGCCCACATGTGGCAGTCTGAGGACGGTGTCCCAGCCAAGTCCACGTTTCTTCGCCGCTAGACTCCAACCAAACACAGCTACACAACTCACTGACCACCAAAGATCGTGAGATATGTTGAAAAGAACGGTTCAATTAGGTGTGTCTGGGTAGAGATAAATCAGTTTAAGACAAAACAATTTAAATATTGTTCTTTGTTGTGTATGTCATTGTGTTTTTGCTTTGTTGATGCATGAACTGTTCCAGGCCAGAGCAGGCTTAAAGCAAGCTGGAGATGAGGCTAAACTTTATTAGAATTTTGTTCCAAAATGTGATTTGAGCACTGGTAATCCGGTAACGTGAGATTGTTACATTTTATTGGTATTTTTCCTTTACTCTCTTCTCACTAATGTGCATAAATTAGTTCTTAAAATCGTGCTAAACTGTGTCTATTATCTCAGCTGTTAATGGTAAGCTAAACATTCTTTTAATGGTAAATGTAGCTCATCATGCTACAGTGTTTTACGACATGGCTTTTCCGTTCATGCCATAATCAGCCTTAACAGACTACAGATGCTCATGAATAAAATATTTGTATTAACGATACAAACCTATTGTTCATGCAACCAAAACCAAATCATAAAAGGAAAAAAACATATATATTTACCATATGAAAACACATACAAATCGCATAAAAAAGTTTCTGATGGTTTCATTAAGGCATGGGTTATTTCGGTTTGTTATTTTCTGGTCTCATTGTGTGGTTTCTTTCTGGCTGCCAGTCCTGCAATAATTATTTTATGCTCTTTCTTCATTCTCTGTGGTAATTCTCAGTGGCTGTGTGTGCTGTGAGGTCTCTGCTCAAATTTATGAAATGTATCCTGAGTTTGCATCAGGGGCATGAGCAAACATAATTTCATGGAGAAAGCATCACCAGTGTTGCACTACATAGTCTAATGAGCATAAAAATGGCCTCAGCAGGGCCCCTTTCCTTCCACTTCAATCTCCAGCTTGGTCATGTCATGGCAGGTAATGGTCTATGCCTCAGGAAAACTGCTGGAGACAGCGCTTTACAGCAGCTAGGAAGATAATAGAGCCCGGTGCTTACCAAATTACATGGTGAGAGTTAGGATCAACATCAATTAGGGCAACAGTTTGAAGGCAGTGTACCCACAACTGGTAATATACTTCCCTGCTTAATTAATCATCCCCTGCCCAGTCAGTTTAGGTGGATGTCCATGTCTTGGTAGGTCTGTTGTTGGTCCATCCTCTTTCATATTCAGATGATTGGTAAAACAGCTGTCTGTGAGGCTTTTATTTTGTAGCTTTTGTGTAGGTCTTACTTTGAAAGTCCAGCCTAGGTTTGTTTTAGTTGTGAGTAATATGGAACTTAATTGCTATGCTAAAATCTGTGTTTTATATTATCAGCCTCAAGTTTAAATAGTAGCTATTGAAAACCGAAACTTTTATTTTGAAAATTTCCACAGGCTTTTTTTTTTTAAAAGGCCAGCCTAGTCCTATTCCCATTTACTGGTGAAACTCTTGTTAAGTTCCAGCAGCAATGCTAAATCCAATGCCGTATTTAAGGCTTTTATTTTGTGGAGTATGTTTAAATTTTATTTTGAAAGTCCAGAATGGTTGTATTTTAAGGACCGGTTTAGTTTCATTCGTCATATGGAATCTACTACCTGTGCTAATATCCCAATCCACTGTTTAATCGGCTTGAAAAGTAGATATTAAGTATGGAAACTGAGGTTTTTATTTTGAAAATTTCAGTAAGCCTAATTAATAAACTAGTATGCCTCCATTCATTGCAATGGACAAGCTCCAATTAAAAGATCCTTTTGTTGGGTGCACTGGATTTTATTAATGGCTATCAGACAAAAGAGGGCTGAATGGAAATAGAGGCTACACTTCATTTTGTATTTGTAAAAAAGAATAAATACAAGATCACTGACAATCTCCCTCAACCTGGGGCTCAATGCAAGATCTCACCATGTGGGGTACAAATGATCTTGAGAAGAATGAGGAAACAGCCCAGAACTAGTTAATGACCTGAAGAGAGCTGAGACCACAGTAACAAAGGTTACTATTGGTAACACACACCGTCGTCATGGATCAAAATCCTGCAGCGCTTCAGGTTAGGCCAGCTCATATCCAGGCCCATCTAAAGTTTACCAGTGATCATCTGGATGATCCAGAGGAGGATTGGGAGAATGTCATGTGGTCAGATGAGACCAAAACAGAACTCTTTGGTATAAATGCCTCTCACCATGTTTGGAGGGGGAAGAATGCTGAGTTGCATCTCAAGAGCACCATACCCACTTTGAAGCATGAGGGTGGAAACATTATGCTTTGGGGCTGCTTTTATGCAAAGGGGACAGGACGAATGACCCATATTAAGGAGTGGATGAATGGGGCCATGTATCATGCGATTTTGTGCAAAAACCTCCTTCCATCAGTGGGAGCATTAAATATGAATATACAGTTGTGGCCAAAAGTTTTGAGAATGACACAAATATTAGTTTTCACAAAGTTTGCTGCAAAACTACTTTTAGATCTTTGTTTCAGTTGTTTCTGTGATGTACTGAAATATAATTACAAGCACTTTATATGTTTCAAAGGCTTTTATTGACAATTACATGACATTTATGCAATGAGACAGTATTTGCAGTGTTGGCCCTTCTTCTTCAGGACCTCTGCAATTCGACTGGGCATGCTCTCAATCAACTTCTGGGCCAAATCCTGACTGATAGCAACGCGTTCTTTCATAATCACTTCTTGGAGTTTGTCAGAATTAGTGGGTTTTTGTTTGTCCACCCGCCTCTTGAGGACTGACCACAAGTTCTCAATGGAATTAGGATCTGGGGAGTTTCCAGGCCATGGACCCAAAATTTCAACGTTTTGGTCCCCGAGCCAATTAGTTATCACTTTTGCCTTATGGCACGGTGCTCCATCGTGCTGGAAAATGCATTGTTCTTCACCAAACTGCTGTTGGATTGTTGGAAGAAGTTGCTGTTGGAGGGTGTTTTGGTACCATTCTTTATTCAAGTCTGTGTTTTTGGGCAAAATTGTAAGTGAGCCCACTCCCTTGAATGAGAAGCAACCCCACACATGAATGGTCTCTGGATGCTTTACTGTTGGCATGACACAGGACTGATGGTAGCGCTCACCTTTTCTTCTCCGGACAAGCCTTTTTCCAGATGCCCCAAACAATCAGAAAGAGGCTTCATCGGAGAATATGACTTTGCCCCAGTCCTCAGCAGTCCATTCACCATACTTCTGCAGAAGATCAATCTGTCCCTGATGGTTTTTTTTGGAGAGAAGTGGCTTCTTTGCTGCCCTTCTTGACACCAGGCCATCTTCCAAAAGTCTTCGCCTCACTGTGCGTGCAGATGCGCTCACATCTGCCTGCTGCCATTCCTGAACAAGCTCTGCACTGGTGGCACTCCGATCCCGCAACTGAATCCTCTTTAGGAGACGATCCTGGCGCTTGCTGGACTTTCTTGGACGCCCTGAAGCCTTCTTAACAAGAATTGAACCTCTTTCTTTGAAGTTCTTGATAATCCTATAAATTGTTGATTTAGGTGCAATCTTAGTAGCCACAATATCCTTGCCTGTGAAGCCATTTTTATGCAATGCAATGATGGCTGCACGCGTTTCTTTGCAGGTCAATGGAAGAACAATGATTTCAAGCATCACCCTCCTTTTAACATGTCAAGTCTGCCATTCTAACTCAATCAGCCTGACATAATGATCTCCAGGCTTGTGGTCGTCAACATTCCCACCTGAGTTAACAAGACGATTAGTGAAATGATCTCAGCAGGTCCTTTAATGACAGCAATGAAATGCAGTGGAATTTTCATGGCAAAGAAGGACTCTGCAATTCATCTGATCACTGTTCATTACATTCTGGAGTATATGCAAATTCCTATTATAAAAACTTAAGCAGCAACTTTTCCAGTTTCCAATATTTATGTAATTCTCAAAACATTTGGCCACGACTGTATGAGTGGCTACGTAAAAAGTATTTCAAGGTTCTGGAGTGACCTCCCCAGTCTCCAGACCTCAATCCAATAGAAAGTCTGTGAAGGGAGTTGAAAGTCTGTGTTGCCCAGTGACAGCCCCAAAACTTCACAGCTCTAGAGAAGATCTGCGTGGAAGAATGGGTCAAAATACCAGCTACAGTGTGTGCAAACCTGATGAAGACCTACAGGAAACGTTTGACTCCTGTCATTGGCAACCAAGGCTACTTTAGAAAGAATTGAAATAAACTTTTGTTATTGGCCAAATACTTATTTTCTGCATCATTATACAAATAAATTCTTAAAAAATCATACAATGTGATTTCCTGGAAAATTATTTTCACATTCTGCCTCTCACAGTTGAAGTGTAACTACGATGAAAATTACTGAAAAGTGGAAAAACTTGCACAATCGGCGTCTGCCAAATACTGTTTTGCCCCACTGTATTAAGTGAAACAAGTCTCACTTGCTATATGTTGTACATTTGTACAGATTCTGCTCATACACATTCACATATCTCACCCCTTTAAGATCTGTCTGTGACTAAACCATTAGCCTCACCTGAATGGGTTGGAGGGTAGGCTGATGTTCTGGAAGGGGTCGTTAGTGAGAATGTTGAAAGAGAGGAAGGGCAGCGAGATGAAGCACCCGACCAGCCACGTGAGCCCCACCGCAAGATATGAGTGGCTAGCCGCAGGAGTCCAGCCGGTGGGGTGGAGAATCAGCTGGTGACGCTCCAGAGCGATGAGCACAAGGGAGAAGATGGACACTGTCACAGACATGCACTGAACAAAGGGAGTAACCTAGACAAGATCAGAACAAACACACGTTCAGAGCTAATCATTCATTTCTGAAACAAAATGTATGTATAAATGAAATATTTCCTTAATGCTGAATCTATATTTAGTGAAATGTGTTACTCTGTGTTTGCATCATCTGTATCGAAGAGGAATTTGAGGGTCATTTTTAACTGGGAGACCAGATGCTACAATGTTACATAGTTTGGATTTTTTTTCTACTAGACTCTGTCCGTCAACTGACAAATGTGGACAAAAAAACACTGAAGGCACCACAAAAGCTGAAATAATAGCTCCAACTTCATAATCTCACCCTAAGATTCCAGCAGACAAGATCTGGGTGAAAATCTAACCTAAGCAGTTACATAACTGGCTGGCCTTATGTATTTTCCAGTGATGCTAAACTGTCTCATCAACTGTCACAGAAAGACAAATGTTAACCAATCTGGGTTTACTGGGGCAGTGTTGGCTGACAACATAACTGGCTAAACCCCAACCTGAAGTCATTACATCTGGCAAATGTTATTTGTTCTCATCAACTGAAATTTTGCACCAATGACATAATAGCTCAATGTTACAACATTTTTGTTTGCTATTTCCTTCATTTTTGTGTCTGATTTACAAAGTAAATATTTCTACACGTATGCTTGCATAGACCCACCCACCAAGTCCAGAAAGTAAGCAGTTTGTGTTTTTATTTTTATTTAGATATAACGGTTCCTTACAAAAAAAAAGAAATGTAGTAAGACCCTTATATAGGTTAAGGAGATGGGCGACTGTGGTAATTCCTAGGTGCAACAACAATATCTCAACAGGGAGGCATCATATTCAGCATAGTATTGAGTATAACATATCTGGATATTTTTAATGCATCACCTCTGGTGTAATAAAGTTTGAATGTATCAGATCACAAAAAGGTGAGGGTATTCATACCTATAAAACTTTTCCACATTTGGTCTTGTTACAATCATCATCTTGAATGTATTTTATTGGAATATTTGACAGATGAACACAAAGTGGTAGATAACTGTAAAAGGAAAGGAAAATGATGACTCGTTCACACTATTTACCAGATCAATAGTGTGCAGCCTTTGGCACATGAGCACTGCAGCTCTCACGCCTCATGTACAGCAATCCCAAATGTATTCATTCCAGTAGCAGTAGTAGTTTAGATTTTAAATTATTTCCATTCAAACTAGATTTTTTCCGGATAGGAAATGAAAAGGAGAACTCACAAAGAAAATTAAAATAATGTGCTAGGATTATCAATTTCAATGATTTAAAAAAATATCTTTACTTGCACAGCAATCGAGCATTTCTTATGATTGCTAAGCAGGTCTTTGTGATATTTCCACTGTAATGTTTACTACCTTCTGTGATGAGCTCAGAGCTTTTTAAGTTGAACAGTCTCATCACAATGATCTTTTGCTTCTTCTTTAGAATATCTATTAGAGTCAAGTCAGAACTGAATATTATATTTAGTCCGAAGAAACATGTTGGTTAAAAATCTAATAATTCTTAAACTTAAAACTGAATTAATAATTTAACTCCTAGATGATGAATTGATCTTTTATTATTAAAGAACACTGTGTATGACACTCTATTGATTTCAGTATACCCACACTAATCAGAATAGGAGGGCATCTGAAAAGTGTGAAATGCATTTGTACTCAGCCCTCTTTATTCTATTCCTGAATAAAATCCTGTGCAACCATCTACCTTCAGAAATCACTTAGCTGACAGTCAATGTGTACATAATTTAATCTCAGTGTAAATGTAGCGAAACAATCAGCACCATGAAGGAATACACCATCATGGAGAAAGCTTTGGAAAAGTATAAAGCAGGGTTAGGTTTTAAAACAATGTACAATGCTTCAGACAACTGACAGCTCACTGTTAAGATCATTTGAACAATAAAACATGTATGTCACAACTGCAAATTCTATCAAGTCAAGGCTGTCTACCTTAACCGATGGGCCAGGGAAGGAGAGGATAAATCAGAAAACCAATCAAGAGGCCGATGGTAACTGTGGAAGAGCTGCATCTGTTTTTAATTTAAAAAAATGAGATAATCACGTATAATTTTTCCCTCCACTTTCCAATTATGCACTACTTTGAAGAGGTCATCTGAATGAGTATATGCTGAAGTTTGTGGTTCTGATGTGACAAAATGTGAAAAAGTTTAAAGGTTATGAAAACCTTTTCAAGGCAGAGCAGCATCCATCTTCCTTGTAGGTGTGACCCACTGACCTTACACAAGGCCTCTCCCAGCACCCAACGATCCATCAGGGTGTAGATCACAGTGACCGGCAGACACACCACACACATGAGGATGTCCGAGCACGACAGGTTGGCAATCAGGATGTTGGTGACGTTCCGCAACTCCTGTTGCCGAGTGATGATAAATACAAGGCCTGCGTTGCCCAGCAACCCAATAGCGATGACCACACTGTATGCTACGATCAGGAAAGTAGCCCCGCCTACTGAGGGCGGGCACTGGGAAGTGTCCACCCAATCAGTGGCCTCCCAGAGGGTTGTGTCGTTATACATGGCAGGTAGATGGAAGGCAGGGAAGGAAGAGGATTGAATGGGTTGGGTGTTCAATTTAGCGCCCTGAGGCTGCTGCTGAACTCTTTGCAAGGGGATCAGAACAGATATGACAGGAGGAGGAGAAGGAAACAGAAAGCAAGCACAGGTAATGAGCAGGATTCAAGACCTTTTGATGGAGATTTGCCCATGGAAGTTTTAGAAGTGTGCCCGACATAAGCAGAAATTCAAATATAGCCTAGAAGTTGTCCTGTTTTTTCCTTCTCTGTTGGCATTCCCGGTGGATCAGCTCAGCATCAGCAGTTTCCTGCACAAAGCATAAGAACAACACAGAATAATGAGGAAGGCTCACCAGGTGGAAAAAGGTGAAACAGATGAGTGGAGATGAGGTACTGAATAATTTAGCTCATGCTGTTCTTCTGTCTGTTTTAGTTCCCTCTCAGAAGAGCTGCTCTCCAACCCCCACAGACATGTATTAACATACAGCATTGTTGGTTTAATGGCACATTATGCAGTCCAGATCACCAGGGATACACTGTTTGTAGACGAAGCAAGAAAGAGTTCTGCGTGCGTCTGTTTAACCCTCACAGTGAGTGAGTGCTTTCCTTTCAACAGAAAATCTGAAGTGACCCCTCTGAAGAAAGCCTTGGAGACAGCTTTCTTCAGAGCAGCAGAACGTTCACACAGTCTGCTGGCCTGACAGCGACGGTAGAGCAGAATGAAAGAACGACCAAAGAGACGACAAGAAAGACCGAAGAGGAATGGGTAGGAAATACAGTCTCCAAAGAGCAAATGTCATGGAAGAAAGGATTTCAAATAATAACAAAGTTCTTCCTGTTAAATGAAACCCCTATTCAGCTGTTGGGGAGAACTAACTAGAAGCTGACAAATTTCTGCTGATTATATTTATTATATTTTTTCTCATTGTCACAGTTTTCTAATCTTTAGTACATTTTGTCAGCTTGATTGTCAGCTTCTGCTATATTTTGATGTTCTTTATCCATGTATGCTTCACTCTTCCCTTTGGTCCGCTGCTGTAATTACTTTTGACTGTTTCTGCTTGTGTCCTGTCAGCCTGGGTCTGTATATTCAGTGATGTAAAAACTTATTGCCCCCCCTACATATTTCCTTTGTCTTGGTTTCATGATCAAATTAATCATTAAAAATCTTACATTGATAATCGGAGTAAATATAAAAAGCTATTTAAGTGATTATTTATTAAGGGAAAGAGATGATCTAATCCACCCATGGCTCATAATTGATAATTTTGGTTCCATTTCATTTCACTGATTACTGTCAGAGCTGTTATCAATAAATCACCTAAATAGAGCCTTTTTTTGACTGTATGAAGTAGGTTAAAAGATCTCAAAAAGCAACATATCATGCCCCTAGATAAAAAAAAAAATTCATATGCAGATGGAACATCAAGTCACTAACATCAAGAGTTGGATGAATTACACTTTTCTTCAACTAAATGATTCAGAAACTGAAGTCCTTGTTTATGCCTACAGTCTTGGCTCACTTTCTTCATGCATTAAACAGTCAGTACGGAACCTTTGGGTAATTCTTGATCCTGAGTTGTCATTGTATGCTTATATTACATCGCTGGTCTATTCCTGTTTTTATCATTTGAAGAATATCGCCAAGCTGAGCCACATTGTGTCACAATCTGAGTTGGAGATGATAATCCATGCCTTTTTTCATATTTAAGTAAGAAATCCATGGGCCGTCTTCACGTTGTTCAGAAAAATGCAGCAAAGTTATTAACAAGATCTTCCAAGTGTTCTCATGTCATCCCCTTCACTATTCCAGCTGCAGAGGTTCCCTATCCAGTACAGAGGGCATTTTAAAATGTTGGTTTTAACACATAAAGCTTTAAATGATGCAGCACCTGTCTATATTCAAGAACCTTTGCAGCCTTACATCCCCAGCAGGTCTTTGAGATCATGTGTGATCAGGGTCTGCTGGTTGTGAAGAAAACCTGACTAAAACCCAAAGGTGACAGGGTCTTTGCAGTAATGGTGCCCTCCCTCTCATCCTGAATCTGTTGATTTAGAGATTTCCTTTAAAAATGAGCTTAAAATCTTTTTAAAATTGCCTTTGCTTTGTTTGATTTTTGATTTTATGTGTTCTGTGATTGTTGCCATGTTTCATTGTGATGCACTTTTAGATTCTTCCTTGAATGGTGCAATAAATGCTGTATATGCTTACTTTACTTACTTACTAGCATATATCAGTCTGGAAATGGTTACAATGACATTTCTAAAGCTTCGGAATTGCAAGTAACCACAGAGTGAACTGTAACCCATACGCGAAAAAAAAATCCAACATTGAACAGCTATGAACCTTCCCATCCAGGAGGTCCTAAAAGTACTCATACTGATCCTGAAAAGGTTAGTGGCTTTTATTTTGAGTCCTTTCAGCTTCGTGGACTCTTTAATGAACCTGTCCTCTCCTCTTACAGGGTTTCAGAGGTTTTAATCCCTCCCACCAGTTTTAAATTAAAAATAAATCTTTTACAAAATGCTCTGTGTCTTAAGGACCTTTGTCTGGTGCATTACAGTTAAAGAGTTTTCATAGGATATTTTGTAGAATTTATTGTAATAACAATTGCGATAAAAGGTATTTATAATTTATATTCATAATGTCTGACACTGCATGTTACAGCCATCATGGCTCCATGAACATAATACTACACCTTTAAAAAACTAAAACATACACATACAATTTAAAATAGACTTCTCCAGGACACCAGGTACATAAATATACCTTCTCTGTACCATGGTGTGATTTTTGTGCTCTCTTTTCCTGGATGATATCGTTACAAAAATTAGATTCCTTTGATCCTTAGTGACGTCTCTCAAATTCTAGCTTTGGGTGAAGGATGCAATTGAGTTAATGTCAGGAAAATCCTACTTTCACGTTAATCAGATTCTCTATAACTTGAAAATGAATCAAAAGGTGCAACAACAAGGCATTGAATGGTGTGGACCTTTTTGTAATCAAATTATTATCTTTTCTTTTAGGAAAGGTATTTGTTTTTTTTATTTAATTGGGCAAGATAAATGTCACATCATATGCAGAAAATTCTGTATCATTGTGTGAATTTTCTAAACCCCTGAAACCTGGTATATTAGTTGGGCTTTGTAGACTTTGGTTTGCTTTTTATCAGCAGGGAGTCATTGATTGTCAGCAAAAGTATACCTATAACTTCAAACGCAGATGTTTTCCAAATAGAGTCCTAAATCAGCTACAGCAATGTGCATGGTTATGTCTGAACAGACAGTAAGGACAAATGGTAGCCAAGGATATAGACACAAAAGATAAATTTCGCAGAGGCACAAAAAACAAAAGAAATATTCATGCTAATATCTGTGAGAAGAAGTTCACAGAAATGCTGTCAATGGAAAGTTTAAATAGCCATATTCAAAACTTGATCAAAGGAGACAACCTAGAGGTAGTCCTATAGTTGTTTTCCTGATAGCAGCACCAGCTCTAAAATCAAATAAACAGCTAATTTACATACAGATTGAATTTTATTTGATTCCAAGGAAAATAAAAACATGTATTCGCTGCAAATGCTACAACTTCTTTTGAGTTTGTTTATAACGGGGTCACAGAATTGTTTTTCAAAATGATGTTTTTTGAGTCAGTTTCTTCCAGCGTGTAATAAAACATTAACACGACAAAGAAAAACTCCACCGATTTACTCTCACTATAGGTAAGCAGAATATCACTATGCCTGGTATCCTGAAGCATCATTAACATGAGGCATTGAACTAATTCCTCACGTGATTACCAAAAGGTCCTTAAGGCAAAAAATCTTGCAGCATCAAACATGCTATTAATAAAGTGCATAGAAAAATGGCTTCAGCAGTGTATATTTGCTAGCTGATGCTCCGAGTTATGGAACGCCAAACTGCTCAAAAATAAAAAAATAAATAAAAGATGATGAAATAAATAGCTAAATGAATAAATAACAGACAAATATGTAATGTGACAATGAAATTGTGAAAAAAACTTAACTGAATGCATATAAAATTCTAAGCTCATTATTATAACATATTTGTCATTTTCCTTTAAAAATGTATTTATTTACATAAAACACTTTTGTACTGTAAATTTTGTCCAAATAACATACAGTAATTCTTTTGCCATTTCTATTTAATTTCATGTTTTTATTCCAAAACTTAATCTAAACTCATCCGTTTAGATGTAATTTATGCTTGAAATTATGAATAATAAGGGGCGTGTTAATTTGATTGACAGGTATCAGATGAGCCGTCAGCGCTAGTAGCTGGTGGCTAGCGGCTTGCCCCCCCTACTTGCTCCAGGGAAGGCCTCACCCTCGGCCTCACGTTAACAGTCTCAGTGATTTTGTTTCTCTGAACTTTAACATCTGAACAAAAATAAACATTACAGACGCAACTGATGGTCATCGTGCACTTATTGGACAAAGATGACTTGCTGTGGTACTGATTGCACTAACAGACCAAAATGTCTCTGCTCTATGTTTTTGGTAAGTAAAATTATATTTCTGAGGTGCATGCAGGCACAAAAAAAAATAAATAAATATTCATGCTAACATCTGTGAGAAGAAGTTCACAGAAATGCTGTCAATGGAAAGTTTCAATGTCCAAGGTCAAACATGGGTTGAAATAATCACATTTCTTCATTACATATTGATTAGACGGTCGTGGCAGATGGCCGCTCCTACTGAGCCTGGTTCTGTTGGACGTTTCTTCCTGTTATAGGGGAGTTTTTCCTCTCCACCGTCGCTACATGCTTGCTCAGTATGAGGGATTGCTGAAGGATTGCTGTGGTTGGAAAGTCTGCCCAACCTCACGCCAATGACTGACGCAATCTGCTGGCATTCCCTAAATAGGAAACTTTTTAACTGATTGGAATGTTTGTATAAATGTATTGAAATGACTTCTCGTTAAGTGCCTTGAGATGACATCTGTTGTGAATTGGCGCTATATAAATAAACTGAATTCAATTGATTATTAAAACTTGCTTTAATTAAAATTCACATAGCTTTAGTGAAAGTTATAGACCAACAAGGCTTCATGCTTTTATTTGACAAAATTATTGAATCTGCCTAGAAGGCAGAGGGGTAGAAGAATCGCTCAACCGCGGATTTCTGGCTAAAAGTGCCCGCCAACGTCTGTTAGCTCTAAACTCCACCTCTTTGCCAATTTTTGTATTTTCTGGGCGTGAAAAGATACGTGATGCAACCAAGATGGCGCAGGTGGGAACTGCTCAGTTGGCTTCAATTCAGCTCTTCAGAAACCTACGGGTAACATCACGAAGGTTCCATCCATCTTTATATACAGTCTATGTGTACAGCTAGCAACAACATGCTAAGGGGCTGTTTACACGACAATGTTGCCGTTTTGTTTGAATACGCGGGTGAAAACGCACTGTGTTTACACAACTGTTTACATGAATTGCGCTGCTCTGGGTGGCTGCATGTTGGAGTGGCTCTGTTGGCTACATATTAAGTTTTTTTTTTTTTTTGTACAATGGTTCCTCTTTTTTCTTGAGGAAGATTGCATTTTTTTTACCTGCATACTTTCTAGTTTTTGGTGCTGTGAAGCTGGAAGGACTTTTGCTGTAAATATTTCACTTTTTGACTACTTGTTATGATGCGTAACCATGGCAACAATGTTGTTTACAGCTGGGAGCAGCTGATTAGCATCGCAAAAGCTGAAATAATACCTCAGCTGAAGCCATAAATCCCTGATGAGTTAATAAGGAGGAGACGTGGATGCAGAGCAGGAGTGAAAAGGAGACAGAGAAAGAGGAAGTTCAAACTATCTCTTCCATCGATCATAATGGGCAACGTAAGATCACAGGCTAACAAGATGGATGAACTCCAAGCCCTTACAAGGACTCAGCCGGAGTACCGGGAATGCAGTGTTATGTGTTTTACTGAGACGTGGCTGCTGGATCCTATCCCCGACTCCAATGTCTCTCTGCTAGGCTTCCTGACTGTACGAGCAGACAGAGATCTGAAAACGAGCAGGAAAAGAAAAGGAGAAGGAGTAGCAGTGCTTGTCGACAACAGATGGTGTCATCCAGGACATGTTACTGTGAAGTGTCGTCTCTCCAGCCCAGATGTCGAACTCTTGGCAGTAGGTTTTTGTCCATATTATTTACCAAGAGAGTTCACTAGTGTAATTTTGGCAGTGATGTCATCAGTTCCATTGTTGCTAAGCTACAGACACAGCACCCTAATGCATTTGTGGCCATATCTGGTGATTTTAATCATGCCTCACTCTCTACTACACTTCCAACATTTCAACAGTTTGTCAGCTGCTCTACAAGAGAAAACAGGACCTTGGATTTGTTTTATGCAAATGTAAAGGATGCATACATGTCCAAACCAAGACCTCCTCTGGGACAATCAGATCACAATCTTGTTTTTCTCTGTTCAGAATATAAACCACTTGTTCAGAGGCAACCTGTTACAAAGAAAACTGAGAAAATGGTCACAGGAAGCTGAAAAAGCCCTGCAGGGTTGTTTTGGAACCACAGACTGGATGACTATTTGCCAAGCACATGGAGAGGACATCAATGCCATGACTGAGTGTCCATCCATCCAAACATTTTCTTCCGCTTATCAGGGGTCCAGTCACGGGGGCAGCAGCCTAAGCAAAGAGACCCAGGCTTCCCTCTCCCCAGCCACTTGTTCCAGCTCCTCGGGAGGAACCCCAAGGCATTCCCAGGCCAGCCGAGAAACATAGTCCCTCCAGCGTGTCCTGGGTCTTCCCCTTGGCCTCCTCCAGGTGGGACGTGCCCGAAACACCTCATCAGGGAGGCGTCCAGGAGGCATCCTGACCAGATGCCCGAGCCACCTCAACGGACTCCTCTCGATGTGGAGAAGCAGCGGCTCTAATCTAAGCCCCCTCCGGATCACCGAGCTTCTCACCCTATCTCTAAGGGAGAGCCTAGACATTCTATGAAGGAAACTCATTTCAGCCGCTTGTATCCGTGATCTCGTTCTTTCGGTCACCACCCAGAGTTTGTGACCATAGATGAGGGTAGGAACGTAGATCGACCGGTAAATCGAGAGCTTCGCCTTTTGGCTCAGCTCTCTCTTCACCACAACAGACCAGTACAGCGCCCGCATAACTGCAGATGCCCTACCAATCCGTCTATCAATCTCCCGCTCTATTTTTCCCTCATTCGTGAACAAGACCCCCAGATACTTAAACTCCTCCACTTGGGGAAGGACCTCATCCCCGACCCAGAGAAGGCACCCCACCCTTTTCTGGCTCAAGACCATGGCCTCGGATTTGGAGGTGCTGATTCTCATCCCAGCCGCTTCATACTCGGCTGCGAACCGCCCCAGCAAAAGCTGTAGATCACGTTCTGATGAAGCCAACAGGACCACGTCATCTGCAAAAAGCAGAGACCCGATCCTGAGGCTACCAAAATGGATCCCCTCAACACCTTGGCTGCGCCTAGAAATCCTGTCCATAAAAGTTATGAACAGGATCGGTAACAAAGGGCAACCTTGGCGGAGTCCAACTCTCACCGGAAACAAGCCCGACTTACTGCCGGCAATGCGAACCAAACTCTGGCACCGGTCGTACAGGGACCTCACAGCCTATATCAAGGGGCCCCGTACCCCATACTTCCGGAGTACCCCCCACAGGGCCCCCCAAGAGACACGGTCGAACGCCTTCTCCAAGTCCACAAAACACATGTAGACCGGTTGGGCGAACTCCCACGCACCCTCCAGGATCCTGCTGAGGGTGTAGAGCTGGTCCAGTGTTCCACGGCCAGGACGAAAACCGCATTGTTCCTCCTGGATCCGAGGTTCGACTATCTGTCTGACCCTCCTCTCCAGAACCCCTCTGTTCAGAATATAAACCACTTGTTCAGAGGCAACCTGTTACAAAGAAAACTGTGAGAAAATGGTCACAGGAAGCTGAAAAAGCCCTGCAGGGTTGTTTTGCAACCACAGACTGGATGACTATTTGCCAAGCACATGGAGAGGACACCAATGCCATGACTGAGTGTGTGACTGACTATATAAACTTCTGTGTGGACAACATCATCCCCACCAGAACAGTGAGATGATTCCCTAATAACAAATCCTGGATCACCAGTGACCTGAAGGAACTGCTAAACAAGAAAAAAAGAGCCTTCAGGGAGAGGGACAGGGAATTACTGAGGACTATACAGAAGCAACTTAAGGTCAAGATCAGAGACAGCAAGGAGGCATACAGGAAGAAGCAGGAAAAGAAACTACAGAGGAACAATATCAGAGATGTCTGGTCAGGAATGAGAAAGATCACAGGCTTTAAGGACAGGAAGGATTGGATAGATGGAAGTCTGGACAGAGCCAATGCTGCAGATCTTCTACAAGTCTGTTGTGGAGAGTGTAATCTTTTCAGCCGCCAACTGTTGGGGTAGCAGCATCAGAACCAGGGATTTAAAAAAGGCTAAACAACATGATAAAGAAGGCTGGTTCTGCTCTTGGGACAACTGTAGAACATTTGGAGATGATAATGCAAAGAAGGATTCTTCATAAAATCAAAAAAATTATGGACAACCCTTAGCATCCTCTTCATGAGACTGTCATACAACAACAGAGCATCTTCAGTCGGAGGCTTCTTCAGTTTCCCTGCAATACAGACCGCTACAGGAAATCCTGTAGCGGTCCCTCTGGGATCAATAAAATATTTTTGAATTGAATTGAACTGAATTGACAGGGCGCGCGATGGAAAACGATGTAGAACATATGCCCGGCCTTTAGATGGCAGTGTGCCCCATGTAGGCAGTGTTCCAAGGTTTCCCCCTCACAACCCGGAAAAGAAAAATTTCATGATAACTAACAATGGCGGTCTCTGAACGTACAACTGTGGTGTGGACTGATGAAGAAGTGGAATTACTGCTTAATTCAACACGGGACTATACTACTACCTGGATCCGCCATTGTTGTTGTTTTTCTGTAGAAAGGCGGAGTTCGCAAGTCCATCATGGCCGTAGGTGGCCGGCAGTGACGTCATTGTTTTCAAAAGTCTCCGGCTTGCGTTTTCATGACAACGAATCACCCAGCGTTTTCAGAACTCTCCACTCCGGAAGCCATTTTTGAATAGCTGCGTTCTCGCCCCCCCCCCCCCACGTTTTCCTGTTGTGTAAGCGAGAGGCCGAATCGCAGAGACAAACCTCAGTTTTGCTGAAAAATGTTGTCGTTTAAACAGCCCCTAAGTCTATACAGTTTACGCCGTGTGAATAGAAAAAAATATTCAAGCTTCAACAACAGAACAAGCTTAATGAAAACACTGCAAAGGAGATCAGAGATGGACTGATTTCGTCTGATCTTGTGCTTTACTGATTGGATGATCACAGTTCAATTTTAGTGGCAGTTCAAAAAGGGTGCTGGGTTGAATATATTACAACAAAACGCCGCTTTTTACACGCGTTGTACTGGCACAAAACAGTTTTTGACGCACGTCAAAGAGTGGAAAAAACGCCGCTTTTTACGCCCGTACAATTTGAGGACCATGAAAAACGCTTTATTTTACAGCATTTACCGAAGGATTATAAAACGTGTTTATTACGGGGTTTTGACAATAACAGCGGCGTAAAAGCAGCGATTTGTGTGGAGAAATTGCATTTTATACGCCATTTTATTGCAAACGCACCATTAGAGTGGCGATATCTGGCCTTTTTGGCTTGCCATACTGTGCAGCGCTGGACCACGCATGAATCCAAGCATTGCGTGCTCCTGTATTTTGGAGGTGTGGCTTAGGGAGGGAGCCGGAAGACAGGGGGTTGACGTTTTTTTCTAAATACAGCTTGCTGAACAGCTTTTCCAAGATCTCCTATCCCACCTTTCATCAGTTAAAAGCTCAGTCGCCTACTAAATAGTGAAGCAATGACACAAACCACTGTAAGCTATCTGTTGCTGTTTACTAAAGAAAATGTCCATCAAGACTACCAGAAAAACAGAAATTGTGCAGAGCTGCTGCTGAATACATCTGCATGGAACAGATCGTTGTTTACACTATAAAAAGTATGTTTTGTAAACCCCAGATGTAAGTTTGTTTTGAAACAGAATTTATTTTAGACTAGAATGATCATTTATTTGTCCCTCAGTAGTAAAACTGATTTCTACCAGCAGCAAATTGACAAATGGAAGTACACACTAAACATATGCAGTTACTTTGTGGGCTGGTGTCAGAGGAACCACCTCCAGATCAATGCAGGGAAAACAAAAGAACTGGTGGTGGATTTCCGCAGGAGCAGTCACGCTCCCCCCACATCCAGGGAATGGAGATAGAGAGAGTGGAGTCTTATAAGTACCTGGTTGTTCACCTGAACAGTAAGCTGGACTGGGCCCAGAACACCATGGCGCTTTATAAAAAGGGTCAAAGCAGACTCCATCTGCTCAGGAAGCTCAGGTCCTTTGGTGTGCAGGGGGTACTCCTGAAGACCTTCTATGACGCAGTGGTGGCATCCGCCATCTTCTCTGGGGTGGTGTGCTGGACCAGCAGCATGTCTAGGAGGAGACTGGACAAGCTCATCAGGAAGGCCAGCTCTGTCCTGGGTTGCCCTCTGGACACAGTGCAGGAGGTGGGAGAAAGGAGGATGGTGGCAAAGCTATCATCACTGATGGACAATGACTCCCACCCCCTTCAGGACACCATCACTGCACTGAGCAGCTCCTTCAGTGATAGACTCCTTCACCCTAAATGTGTGAAGGAGAGATATCGCAGGTCCTTCCTTCCTGCTGCAGTCAGACTGTTTAATTTTCAATTCAATTCAATTCAATTCAGTTTATTGATATAGCGCCAATTCACAACAGATGTCATCTCAAGGCACTTAACAAGAAGTCATTTCAATACATTTATACAAACATTCCAATCAGTTAAAAACTTTCCTATTTAAGGAATCCCAGCAGATTGCGTCAGTCATTGGTGTGAGGTTGGGCCCCGTTGATGCAGACTTTCCAACCACAGCAATCCTTCAGCAATCCCTCATACTGAGCAAGCATGTAGCGACGGTGGAGAGGAAAAACTCCCCTTTAACAGAAAGAAACCTCCAACAGAACCAGGCTCAGTAGGAGCGGCCATCTGCCACGACCGTCTGGGGGTTTGAGAAGACAGAGCAGAAACACAGAAGGAACAGAAGATCTGATATAAGAGAACTTTCTATGTTACAGAAAGTAAAAAGTTGATAACAGGACACAGTGGATGTTCAGTTACTGGGAGGATCATCCCAGTCGATGCCCCCCGTCCAACAGGGCATTGCAGCCAAGCAGGATACCAGACCAGGTATATCTTCTATGGAGAGAAAAAAAATGAGAGAAAACAAAGTTAACAGTCGAAATAACAGAATGTACTGTAATACAACTGGAGAGTCGTAGGAGAAAAGGAAGTAGCAGAGTGAAGAAAATTGGTAAGTCTGTCCTCCAGCAGTCTAAGCCTATAGCAGCATAACTACAGAGCTAGCTCAGGATGACCTAAGCCACTCTAACTATAAGCTTTATCAAAAAGGAAAGTTTTAAGCCTGGCCTTAAAAGTAAACAGAGTGTCTGCCTCACGGACTAAAGCTGGGAGCTGGTTCCACAGGAGAGGAGCCTGATAACTAAAAGATCTGCCTCCCATTCTACTTTTAGGAATCCTAGGAACTACAAGTAAACCTGCAGTCTGAGAGCGAAGGGCTCTGTTAGGAACATAAGGAACAATTAGATCTCTGATGTATGATGGAGCTTGATTATTAAGGGCTTTGTATGTAAGAAGAAGGATCTTAAATTCTATTCTGGATTTAACAGGGAGCCAATGAAGGGAAGCTAAAACAGGAGAAATGTGATCTCTCTTTTTAATATTCATCAGAACTCTTGCTGCCGCATTTTGGATCAACTGAAGGCTTTTAATGGCATTTTGTGGACTACCTGATAGTAAAGAATTACAGTAGTCCAGCCTTGAGGTAACAAATGCATGGACTAGTTTCTCAGCATCACTCCTGGACAGGATGTTTCTAATTTTAGCAATATTCCGGAGGTGAAAGAAAGAAATCCTAGAAACCTGTTTAATATGGGATTTAAATGTCAAGTCTTGGTCAAAAATAACGCTGAGGTTCTTCAGTTTCTGTTGAAGAACTTCTGGTCCAAAGACAGCAACTTCTGTTTTGTCAGAATTTAAAAGCAAAATGTTTAGGGTCATCCATGTTTTTATGTCTTCCAGACATGCCTGTAATCTACCTAACTGACCGGGTTCATCAGGATTTAACACCAGCACTGCTCTTTGTAGACCACACACACACACCAAGGACTAAGTTTAATATTGTTCATATATTGTTTATTTATTGTATTAATTATTTACATTATTATTGTTATTATAATTATTTATTCTTTTTTTCAACTATCCACTGTGCTGCTCCAACACGGAGAATTTCCCCATTGTGGGACAATAAAAGTCTTATCTTAAAATCAAAGAAATATAATTGCACAACTAACTTAATGTTATGCATTTATTTTATCAATGGTACACACTTCCATAAAGGATAATAGAATAGAATAGAATAGAATAGAATAGAATAGAAATATCCTTCACGGCCCCGAGTGCGGAAATGCTGGTGTGGAAATATGGTGGCATGTTGAGTAAAGAAAGTGAAAAAAATATAAAAACTGAGTAAGAGACTGTACAGTAAGTGGCAATTTTAAAACATTAACATTATGTAACATTAAAACTTATTCAAAGTATGATCTTGTTTAATGTTTTGCCAAACAGAAAAGTAATATTTTGAAATGATGTTTTTTTATAAATAATTTTTATAAAACCTACTTATTGGTTTTACCCTTTTTAGGTGGTTGAAATATTGTCACATTGTAATCACTCGTACGTTTTGCTCTTAGCCAGAAAAACAAACAATCTTCAACAGATTTTACAGTGGTATCGAAAATGGTATTGACTATTTTTGTGTCGGTATCAAGTTTGAATTTTATTATTGTGACAACCCAAAGAGGTAACAATATAAGCCTTTCCAACGGACAATGACTGCAAGCATGCAGGCAACCTTCAACCATCACTGAAAAAGAAACCAGTCAAGGTGTTGCAGTGATCCAGGCCAACCCCTGACTGAAATGCAATGTTGATACCTTAGAAAAACAATGAACTGAAGCAACATTCTAAGAACAAAGACTCAAATGTCCAAAATAATACTGTGTAAGAGACTAATGAGTGCAAACAGAAAATGACTGACTACAGACAGTTCTTTCTGAAGGTGGTTCTACAAGCTTTTGAATGATGTGGTTTATCTAATTGCTTCATGACTATATTGACAGTTGTGGCAAAATTATCCCCAGCACTGTACATTTGCATGAATGCAATCAGTTGATAGCCAGCCTCCGCGTGTGCAGAGCTCCGTCTGTCACTGCATTTTCTCTCTTTTCTGGCATTCGTAATAGGCCCCTAGGGACGGAGCTGCCAAAAAATGAGGCACACTCACAGGTGTCGCCGCTCCTCTGCTTTGACTCACTTGCATCCACCCACATGAGATAACACTCATCAGAAATCCCGCTATCTGTTGCTCTGTTGTACATAGCATGCACAGCAATGAATGTTTATTTGAATGTCTTCAGTTATCTGAAGGGTCTGAACTGTGCGGACTGGATGCCCCTTTATAGAACCAATATTATACACTCTGAAATTAGGCTACTGACATATGGAATATCCTGTTTGAGGAGTTTCAGTCAGATTTTCTATCATCATAGCACTGAAACAGCACTGGTCAAAGTTAGTAATGATATTCTCATGGTGTCAGATAATGGACTTGGTCTCAGATAATGGATCAGGTGGATTAGAACTCAGTGCTGCTTTTAACAGTAAATCTCAATATTCTCTTAGAAAGGCTTGAACAGTTTGCTGGGATGAAAGGAACAGTACTGGGCTGGTTTAAATCATATTTGTCCAACAGATTCCAGTTTGTTCATATAAATGATCAACCTTAACACTCAAGGATTACTTGTGGAGTACCACAGGGTGCTGTGCTTAGACCAGTTATTTTTACTGTATATATGTGCTTCCAATTGGTAAAATCATCAGACAACATGGAACAAATTTCCACAGTTATGCCGATGATACGTAACTATATTTATCCATAACTCCTGATGAATCCAATCAGTTAGGTAGATTACAGGCATGCCTTGAAGACATACAAACGTGGATGACTCTAAACTTTCTGCACTTAAATTCTGACAAGACAGAAGTTGTCGTCTTTGGACCAGAACCTCTGAAAAAGAAACCACTTAGTCAATCGCTTCACCTGGATGGCATTAATTTGGCCTTCAGTAATAACGTAAAGAACCTCTGAGTTATTATTGACCAAGAGATGACATTCAAATCCCATATTAACTTGTTTTCTAGGATTACCTTCTTTCCACTCCGAAATATTGCTAAAATTAGAAACATCCTGTCCAGGAGTGACGCTGAGAGTTCACCAAGAGTTTTAGAGAATATTAAGAAGAAAGATCACATCTCTCCTTTTTTAGCATCCCTTCATTGGCTCCCTGTTAAATCCAGAACAGAATATAAGATCCTCCTTCTTACATATAAAGCCCTTAAAAATCAAACTCCATCATACATAAGAGATCTGATTGTTTCACATGTTCCTAACAAAGCACTTCGCTCTAAGCTCCCAGTTTTAGTCCGTGAGGCAGACACTCTGTTTACTTTTAAGGACAGGCTTAAAACTTTCCTTTTTGATAAAACTTATACTTAGGGTGGCTTAGGTCATCTTGAGCTATCTCTGTAGTTATTCTGCTATAGGCTTAGACTGCTGGAGGACACTTACCAATTTTGTTCACTCTGCTACTTTTCTCTTCTACAACTCTCCTGTTGCATTATTTGCCCTTATTTCAACGGTTAACTCTGTTTTCTATCAGTGTTTTTCTCTCTATAGAAGCTACACCTGGTCTGGTGTTTTGTTCAGCTGTGATGCCTTGTTAAGGGGGGCATCGGCTGGGATGATGCTCCCAATAACTCAACGTTCTCTATATCATGCTATTAACTTTGTACTTTCTTTAACATAGAAAGTACTCTTATATCAGTTATTTTGTTATTTTTGTGTCTCTGCTCTGTCTTCTTGAACCCCCAGGCGGTCGTGGCAGATGCCCACTCATACTGAGCCAGGTTCTGGTTCTGCTGGATGATTAATTAAATAATTAATAATTATATATTAAATATATAATAATATATAATATATATTAATTATAATTAAATAATTAATTATATGAGCTATACCAACACTTAATTTCCCTCTGGGATCAATAAAGTATTTTTGAATTTGAATTGAATTTGAATTGGAATAGAATAGAATAGAATAGAATAATCCTTTATTGTCACACAAAGGGGAAATTCAGCTGTAACAACAA
Organism: Valencia hispanica; assembly: GCA_963556495.2. Lineage (NCBI taxonomy): Eukaryota > Metazoa > Chordata > Actinopteri > Cyprinodontiformes > Valenciidae > Valencia > Valencia hispanica. Next base: position 42,345,094 of record OY747717.1, read on the forward strand.
CAAATTGACAGATAACAGAAGCATTCATGATCACATGGGAATGGTAGAAAAAGTATGAAAACAGAATTAAGAATTATATATGTACATTAAGAACACAATTGCAAAAACCAAAATATTGTGCAGGTATTATTGTTCCAATCTACCACAACCAATGAAAGTATGAAATCTCAACTAGCTCTTGAAATAGGTCTCAGTGGTGACTACAGTTTTTTTTTTTTTTTACCTCTGCCAGTAGGGATTGTTTTCATGCCCATCTGTCTGTTTGTCCATCTGTAGCAACATACCTCAAAAAGCTATGGATGGATTTCGATGAAATTTTCAGGAAATGTCCGCAATGGGACCAGAACAACTGATTAAATTTTGGGGTTGATCCGACATGAAGCGCGTATCCACCCATCGACCAGTGCTGCTAACCTCCACTCCTGTCCAATGTCAGAGAGCTCACAGACGGCTGACATTGCGCAGGAGCCCCGCTGCGGTTGGAGCATATGAACCACAAATGAATCACGCATGCACGAATCTCCCCTCTCTCCTAAAGGAGCACAGCGACAACACATAGCACAGCCATGCATGTCATTAACAAACATTTTATTGGAAAAGTACCAAAAGTTAGAATTACATAGCAACATTGGGATGGGGGGAAGGGGGGTTGTGAGTGGTCCTGGCAGACGTCTGCGCTTTCTGAGTGCTTTTCTAGTTTAAATCGTTTCTTCAGCATGTGCTGCTTTTGGCTTCATATTTTTCCACTGGCATCTCTTTCACAATCAAATTTCAGCTGCTGCTACATGCATGGAATAGGAGTCTGTCAGATATCTGAAATGTTGAATGAATATACAAAAAAAAAACTCCACTGATGTGTTGGTATTGACATCAAAAGTGAGATTAACAAATAGATGCAATATAAGTCATCCACCATCCAACCACATGAATGTTAGGTTATTTGGTCTCTCTAAAATTGCTGTTAGGTATGAGTGTGTGTGCATGTTTTTGTGCTCTGTAATGGACTGGTGATCTGTACAGGGTGAACCCAACCTTCCATCCACTAACCCTTGGAAACAGGCACCAGTACTTCTTTGACCCTTCATGGACTATGTGGGTATAGAAAATGGATGCAGAAACTGTATTTCTCAAACTGTCAGTTTACACAAAAAATGACACAAATGCAGCCAGAAAAGAAAAAAGTTGAAAGACTACAGCCGATGATGAGATGAGGGTGTTGACAGGACCCAAAAGGTGAGACACAGAGTCAAAATAAGGGGGGAGGGGGGGCGTCATGGCTTCATAAAAAACAAAACAGAAAACGAAATAAAATAATTATGAATGAGAATCACAATCACAACAAAAGTCCTTTAATATCACACTAATGATCTTTAGTTAGATCTTTTTCAAATAATTTATCTGTACACAAACAGTTTAAAAAAATATTATTTTGAAACATTTAAAATCAGCTCTACCTAGTAAGAGACTGCTTTGACTAGGTAATGACTTTTTTTGTGTAATTTAAAAACATCATTAGAAATATGGCTGTTTTGAGTATAATAACCTTCAAAATGCGAAGAGTATTTCACAAACGTCTGTATTCACTAAAAAGTTGAAGACATGTAGGTATTAATTTTTGCTTATGATGATTTTAGATAAATTTAAGACCAAAAATATGTTAGATAGTTCATTGTGAAGAACAGATTAATACAGGTCTTCTAGCGAACTAGCATGTGCACACCCGAGCCATATATTTAGTTATTGCATACTGTTTTGTCCAAATTCAACATTAAATCTTACTTCTACCAGATTAGCATTTGCAGCAGGTCATTATGACAAAAGGATGCTTACTAAGTTGTGAAGATGCTAGAAAGGAAGGTGCTGAATAATCTATGTACAATAGAGCATTTGTTCATGGTTCAGTATTTGCATATTTTTCTGTGGAACGTAACTTCAAATTATGTGGAAAGTTTGCCTATTTGCAGATTTTTCCATAGAGCATATCTAAATTATTCTAAACAAAATGCAGCTTGGGAAGCTGAAATACCTAGCTGTTTGCACAGCAGCCAATTCAGGAGCACCATTCATTTTCCTTTGTGCTGATTGGCTGTAAATGGTAAGTACTGGTATAGTAATATATATTTAGTCCTTGAGGACATCAAAGAGCTTCACACTACATTCAGTCATTCACCAATTCATGCACGCATTCACACACTGGTGATGGTAAGCTACATTGTAGCCACAGCACACTGACAGAAGCGAGGCTGCTGAAGACTGGCGCCACCGGGCCCTCTGACCACCACCAGTAGACAAAAGGGTGAAGTGTCTTGCCCAAGGACACAACAACTGAGACAGATGGAGTGGGGGCTTGAACTGGCAGCTCTCTGGTTACAAGACGAACTCTTAACTCCTGAGCCACAGTCACCACCCTAATGGCTGGTGTTTGTAAAGCAGCCAATTCAGGAGCATCATTCATTTCCCTTTGTGCTGATTGGCTGTACCCCCAAGAGCTGATATTGTACAGTTTCTGCAGTGCGTATTACTGGATATTAAGGTATGTTTGGTGTTTGAACTATCAAAATAGAATGTTATAAACGATTTTAGGAGAGGTCTCAACTATTCACAGATTTCTGAATAAACAAAGGGAATTTCCTCTTTTTGGGGATAAATAGAGTAGGTAAAATCTATCTATCTATCTATCTATCTATCTATCTTAGCTGAAATCAGGCGGTTGTGGTCCCAAATCCCAGCAAATACTGGGGGTCCACTATGTTGTTTGGTTTACATGTTTTGCCAATATAGTTTTCAGTGGGGCTTGGATAAGATAACTTTAGGGGTAAATGTAAAATGACAGCAGCAGTCTCAGGTAATTTAATATCTTGTGTTTCAAATGTAGGCCTCTATAACCTGTATGTCTGTGTCACATGGTTTTCATCCACTAATCCTTTACGAGGAGGAGCAGCAGGTCCTCAGTTTTTATTATTTTCAGAAGGAAATGACTGATTGGTTCTGAACTAAACTCTGGACCACAAGAATCTAAAAGTCATATTTTAGCAACTCTGGGGAAGACTGTCTAAGAGTTTAAGAGTTCACTTACATGGCTGTGAGCTTTATGTTTTCTTCCAGAAACTACAACCACACACCTGTGACACTGGATATGCTGAAAGGTGACAACCAGTCCACTGCATTCACACACAGCTGTCTTGTGCTCAGTATACTGAGTGGTATATAGTTGATTCCTTTATAAGCCTATTACATAACCTATTTAGAAACAGTGATGGAAGAAAGAAAAACTGCATTCTTCTACTCTGCAGCTTTTTAAAGCAACAGGATCCTAAAAGAACACATGCTGCCAAATGAAAGCCACAAGAGCAGTTCACATGGGATATTACACTTGGCTCACTCTTACTCTTACTTACAATATAGACTAGGACTGCTGTTGTGATTCATGCATCCGAGTGTAGTTTTCTGTAAACACAGCAAAGCCAGAAGTGGTGCAGAGATTTCCAATGGAGTCAAAGAGCTGCACAGCTCCCCAGAGGTGAAAACCGTTGAAATTCATTGTGCTTACTCCTGAACGCTCCTCACAGATGAATAACCAGTGCACAAACATGTTTGGCCTACAAACATTCACTGTGACTGTTTACATATGGACACCATAGCAAACTCTATACAGCAGACAAATCTGAGCAGTGGCCGAGGTGAATCACAGCGGCCTCCACATGTCATGAATGGTTTATAGCTGCAGGTGGGGTGAGTTGAGTCAGCTGTTCTAAAAACAGGAAAGACAATAATAATAAATCAATCTTTCAATTCCCAATGCACAATCCAGCCAAAGCAACCTCAGCGATCAGGGGTCTAATACATGAAATTACTTTTCAGTTTGCATAAAGGTAAAGGCTAACATCATAATCACACATTAGTTAGATTCAACTGTGCCTTCATTCATTTTCACAGTCTCTGAAATATGTCAATCACTGTGGCAATACACTGCTCCCCCTCACTTTCATATTATCTATCCATCCATTTTCCTATACCCACCTAATCCTTGCAGGGTAGCAAAAGAGCTAGGATCTCCAGTGGGTATACCTGGACAGATGTTAGTCCGTAACAGGGAAACAGAGACACACAGGCAGGCATTCACACTCTCATAGCTAAGGGTAATTTAGAAAAACTAATTATGTTTTGCATACATGTTTTTGGACTGTGTGAGTATCCAATGACAACCCAGGCATGTACGTAGAGAATATGGTAGCTCTACGCAGTAAGGCCAAAGCAATGATTTAAACCTTAAAGGCAATAGTTCAAACAACTGCACCACAATGCATTTCATTGGTTAATATGAATGGATTTAGAATGGTAGACGCTCTGTGTTTCAAGCTAATGTTTTAAAAGAAAAGTCAGAGTCCTCATGTAACCATGATGTGGAAACAATAATCTCAACTTGAATGTGAACAACACAAAGGAATCCCTTGGATGACTACCTGACAAACAGACCACAGTTTGTTAGACTGGAGGATTGTGTGTCAAATCAGGTGGTCAGCAGCACAGGAGCACCACAGGAGTCTGTACTCTCACCGTTCCTTTTCACTCTGTACACCTTAGACTTCTAGTACAAGTCAGAGAGCTGTCATCTGCAGAAATACTTAGATGACTTTGCAGTCGTCGGGTAGATCAGAGAAGAACAAGAAGCTGAATACAGAGAGCTGGTGGACCGCTTTGTGGCATGATTTGGAAACAATCATCTCACCCTGAATGTGTACAAAACAATGAATATTGTAGATTGTAGAACAAAAACGAGGTAATGTCAAACACTATTTCAATCATGGAAGAACAAGTAAAGGTGGTGGAGGAGTATAAATGCCTCGAAGTTCAACTGGACAACAAACTGGACTGGAGATTTAACAGTGAAACAAGAAGGGACAACGCAGACAGCAGTTCTTGAGCAAGCTTAGGTTCTTCATTGTTTCCAGCTTTTGCTTTTGTTTGCTGTATATGTTCTATAAATCTGTTGTAATCTGTTCTGCCCTCATCTATTTGGGTAGCACCATCAAAAGTTACCCTAACTGAAGGGACTCTTTAGCGCCATGCAGTTCAGAGTAGGCATTGCGGCTACACTAGACCAAGCGCATCAAAAAGGCAATATGTCATCGATTTTAGCTTTCAGGTCCATTCTTTTAATCTGTATTGTTTTCTAAGTATTTAGTTAAATATGTGCCGAGTAATAAAATGTGTGTTTTTATGTTAGCTAAGTTGATGTTACAGTAATTATCTTTGCTGTATTTCATGGCTAACAGCAACTAGCATATATGTAATGACTCCGAGTCCAAACTAATGTAACGAGCAAACTATATTGTTTTGTTTATTTTATTTCATTTATTTGAGGCTATGTATTTGATATTTTGCCCTTTTGGATATATACAAGGTAGTGGAGTCTGTAGATTTTTTTCCCCCTCTGTAAATTGACTCATCCGACAATTCAGTGTCAGTTGAGAAAAGCAGAGGACACAGACACAGCGAGGTAGAGCACAGAGATGCAGAGGTTTGTCAAATGTGGTTACAAGTTACCCAAGAGGAAGGAACAGAATTTTCCCAAACCAGCCAGGCTGCCACTGAGAGAACCGGTGCCATCCCCCACACGTTTAGAAGGAGACGGGGAACCGCTACAACTTCTCGAAGATCAGTGTTTTCAAGAGAGGACACGAAACGGGGAGCATTTAATCTTGTATGTCCCTAAACAGTGACCGCATTTCAAGATAACATATGACTATGCAGGGTTGACCACAGTTTATGTACATAAAAATGTACAATTTCAAGTTAATAGGATTACTTAGAATAGACGTAGGGGAGAATGAAAAAGGACAAGTTTGTGAACGGGATACACAGAATTCGTAAACAAGTAAACACATTCAGTTCAATTCAATTCAGTTTATTTATATAGTGCCAATTCACAACAGTTGTTATCTTAAGGCACTTTACAAGAAAAGTCACCCCAATACAATCACACAAACATTCCAATTAGTTCAGTTATTACACACTGTACCTTTAAAAAGGCTCAACAACCTGGTTAAGAAAGCTGGTTCTGTGATCAGGACTGCACTGGAACCTCTGGAGATGATTGTGCAGAGCAAGATTCTGAATGAAATGATTAACATTCTATTCTATTCTATTGCACAACATTGACATAGTTAGGAGCTCTCGAGTTAGAGGACACAGCAGAACTGACTGTTTCAGACTACTGTGAGGGATCATTATGGATTTAGAGCTACCCATAGCACCAGCATAAGCCAGCAGGTGTTGCTCAGGTTAACAACAAGAGCACATCCAATATACTGGACAAGTATAACGTTATTAGCAAATTCTGGTATTATAAAGACTAAAATGTTAAAAAATACAAATACATACAAATAAACGACATAACAAAATAACTAATTTTAAGCAGAAAAAATACTTTTCCAAGTCATTTTTTTCAATATAATACCAATACTTAATGTAGGTAATGAATAAATATATCTTAGAACATGATAAAAAGTACTTCCAGTGATGATTTATGGTGTTTACTGTATATTCACTTGACATCAAAATGCAACAAAGCTCAACAGATAGAAAATTACATTGGAAAACAAAGGATTTTGTAGAAACAGGTGGTCTCCTTTAATAAACTGTAGGTGTGCATCTAGATCTGGTGTATTTTGGTTAAAATATATTTGTTCTTCATTCAGTGAAGAGCATCCAGAAATTTTACTTAGTAACAGTAGCGATACTTCACAATAATATTACCCAAGTAAAACTAAAACGTATGGCATTGCATTACTACACTTTAAAGTACATTTCTTCCCAAAAAGTAGATGTAACTGAGTAAATGTGACTAATTACTACCCTCTTCTGACTTTACCATTATCTTATACTGTTGGAAGGCCTATTTAATTTTTCCTCTAAGTAGTGCTAGTTTTTGAGGAAAATAAATTAGTGGGTTGAGCAGGAGAGTTGAGTGCGTGGGACCGATGAACAACAAAGCCCCCTTTGTTTTTAATTTAATTGCCAATGTCTCTTGTTTCTTCAGACTTCAATCATCCAGTCAAAGAAACCACACCAAACAGGAGTCAATAGCAGAATAAGCTGCTTGGTGTTGGCATAATATCTACTCTTATGAAATTAGAAATATTTCCAAGAAGCTCTGTTAAAACAAAGAAAAACAAACACAGATGTTCTTATTTGATCAGCTTAAAAAGTTGATGCCAGATTCCAGATCTTATTCCTTATTTTCAAATCACTACAAATCTAAATTTTCATTCAAAACACTGAAACGAGCATTCTTCAAATTATGATGGATATAACATATGCTTTAACCTTTCGCTTCATCTGCCACATCAAGCCATTAGTTGACCGGTTTAGCTATCAGTTTCTTTGTTTAGTTTTTTTCTTACTCACCAAGATCCCTCACAGTTTACAGTTCCTTTAAATAAGTTATAACAATGTTATGTGGAAAGGTCTTGACCCACTCATATCTTCTTTCAGAGGCAATTAATCCGGGCACTGTGCACATTCCTATGATTTGAAAATGATTCCACTTGTCAATAACTTTCAACTGTATAATAATTAGGAAAGCAGACAAGTGATGAAAAACAGAAAAGCCTCAGGCCTAAGAGGACTATCTCCAACAGATGACCAGTATGTAAAGGTCATGTCGTTAAGAAATAGAAAAAAATAGCAGCTGAAGCATTGTTCAGCTTGACTGCATGCAAAATTTTACGTTTATAGATCCTCGGTAATCACTCTGATGCTGAAATACTATTTTCTGTCTGTCAAAAGGAAATGTGTGAAATGCACTTAAATGCACTCCCCCTGAGTCAATGCTTTGGTCGGTGCGGTTCAGTGTGCTATTTTGTCTGTTTCCACTGTAAAAACGGTCCATGCAACTGACCTGTACCACACCATTCCTGGACCCCCTTCAGTTGTAGGTCCATAGGACAACATGATGGTACAGTTATGGGGTAGCTACTGGCATCACACAATACAGTCTTTTATTGGGGGACAGACAAATGCCTCTGCTTGAAACAAAGAACGAGACCATACTGTATATACTAGTACGTCACTTTTGTCATCGCACTAGTATGACGCAACGTTTCGCTTTTGGGTTGGTGGAAAAGCCCTCCTAAATGTACCAGACGACAGCATCCCAAACCACATTGACCTGAGCTGTACTGCTCAGTGAAAACGAGGCAAAATAAATCATTTGCAGTTATTTACAGAATAGCTCAGTGAAATTGGATGGAAACAGTCTTTAATTTACGCGACAAATTAAATTTAGGTCTGGATTTTAACTAGACCATTCTAACATACGAATATGCTTTGATCTAAAGCATTCCATTGTAATTCTGGCTGGACTTTCTCCTCCCCCGTCTCAACGAAGGCTCTGAAATATTTTCCTATGTATTTAGCTCGCTTCCCTTATTCATCAAATCTGACCAGTTTCCCTGTCCCTGCTAATAAAAACCATCTCCCATAGCATAATGCCATCACCACCATAATTCACCATTGGGATATTTGTTTTTTTTTAATCTCTCATAGCATTTTGCAGGTAGGCCAATAGGTTCTGTCTTTGTCTCATCTGACCAGAGCACCTTCTTCCACAAGTTTCCCCCATAGTGCCTGATAATCACTGTCATTGTCAAAATCCTTTTTATAATTTTCCGCACACTTAAAGCTGCAATACCAAATCTGAAAAAGGCTAACTTTTCAACAATAAACACAGTCACAGAACTCTCACCCCCCGTGGGCTATCATCCCTAGGCCACGCCCCCCTGATTTGGGAATGGGCATTGCCACAGTAAACGAGAGAGCACAAAATACCAGTCACAGTTTGGTCACCTTTTGTTTTCTGACATTTTCTTTTAGGAACTCTGGTAATTTGTCCTTGTTATGGAAGAAAATATTCTTCCTTCCATAATGATGATGCTGGAGTCTGGATCGGCATTTCTCGTATTTTATTACACCCAGTCTGGTACATGAGCTCGTATGGGTCAACACTCAAACTCTCTCGCACTCCCAGATCATGTCTTCCTGCCTGTAAGCAGCTTCTGCCTTCAAGGCAAGGCAATTTTATTAGTATAGCACATTTTCAACAACAAGGTAATTCATGGTGCTTTACATGATTAAGGGGTCAAATAAAAATAGCAGTAAAACACAGACAAGGCATATAAAGTAAAAACAGCAATAAAGCAAGAAGCACACACACAAAATATATGATACATGAAAACATTACTCAAAGGCAGCTCTAAGCCGATATGTTTTTAGTTGTGATTATAAAGAATTCAGTGTTTCAGTCTCATAATGTTATGTCTTCTCTGCAAGGTTAACCTCACAGTTGAGGAGTCAAGCAGTTAGATCAGAGTAGGTGAAAGGCCTCTTCACTGACTCCAATAATTTTACCATATTCTCTAGATGCCTTTACTCATATGTAATTAATCAATTAATTGACATAACCTTGAAATGTTTCTGTAACATCCTAAGGTTGAAGTAGTAGCTGTTACTCCTTCTCTGACATTGAGCAGAGAACCTCTTACACCAGTGGTGTTCTATTGCAAAAGGCGGGAGTGCGTAATGAGTGGAGAACCCAGGTAAATGTGGAACTGCGCTTGTCCGGTGAGAAAGACAACAGGATGGTTCAATCGTTGGTTTCGGACCGAGCCATGTTATTGGCTCAGGCTTTTAGACAAATGCAACAGAACCACTTTTTTTATTTCCACAAAATATTTATAGCTATACTATGTTAGAACATTGTTAAGAGGCATGAAATTTTTTTTTAAGCTAGCTTGTTTTGCAGATTCGGTATTGCAGCTTTAACAATTGTGCACTAGCTTGTGTTGGTCAATCGCATAAGATCCCAAAATACAATGAGGTTTTTGGCTGTAACATGAAAAAATGTGTTAAATCTTAGGGGGTAGAAATACTTTTTCAAGGCACTGTATTTGTGGCCTAGAAAATAAATAGTTAGTGCAGTCAGTGCTGAACAGTCAGAATAGAATTTCTAGTTGTTTAGTTATTACTCATTTGAATGTACTTTGTGTACCTGTCAGTCTGTGTAATAGTGCTACAGCTGACAGCATTCTGTCCATGTCTGCTCTGATCAAGTAAAGACCTCTGACGCTCTTGTGAGGTTTACCTTTTGTCTCTAAAAGAAACCAAGTGGAACACATGGATTTTTTCAGATATGTTGGTGGGCAGAGGTGCCCTGTGCTCTGAAATTTTTCCTCACCATGATGACAATGGCCTTTGATATTTACTGTAGGTTTTTCCTATTAGTCATGACTTTAACTGACCTCACCAAACCGCTGATGTAACTCTTTTTCTCCACTTGGAAGTAACCTGTCAGAACAGGTATGCATAGGGAAAACATAAGTACACTGCCTCACAAAAGTATTCACTCCCCTTGAACTTGTTTCTATTTTGTAATGCAGCAACAGAAGTGGGTAATGACTAGTTCCATTTACTACTGTGACTTTAAAAAAAAATGCACTACTGATAGTTTTACTGCACCACAGTTTTGGTTCGACTTGAATTATATTATTTTGAAGTGACCCTACTTAAAACTATTTACAATTTTTTGTGGCTGTTCTACCCACCTCGAGTTTACCTTCACTGCAAAAAGATCAAGCAAGTTTTCACCCAAAGTCCACCAGACAAAAATAATCACCTACAGTTTAGGTTAAAGTGAAACTTCTTCTTTTAAAACAAGCTTCATTTGTGTAATGTTACTTTCTATCCACAGACCTCGTATAAAAGATGGAACATTCAATATTTTCTCTGGAAGTACTTTGCCCTGTTTTAGCTTATATAAATCACCTACTGTACGTTTTGAAAGCAAGTGTTTCATGTTGTGTTTCAATATTTGGAAAAGTGTTTCTTCTGCTGTAATAATTAATTAATTATTTACTTAATTTTTTTAATTTATTTTTTTAAAGGTTTTTGTGGCCACAGTGGCCTTTATTCAAAGTGGACAGGCTTACAGAAAGGGGAGAGAAGCAGGGGGAGAGACATTCGGCAAATGTCCCTGGGCCGGAATTTAACCAGGGACAACCGCATCGAGGACTAAGGCCTCTGAACATGGGGCACCCGTCTTAACCCACTGCGCCACGCGACGCCCCAATTATTTACTTAATTGTACAAACTTTTACTTTAGTCTTTGTCTGATTACATATTTTCACAAATGCTTCAACTGTTCAGGAGCCCGTTTAAGAGCCCATACAAGAGTTGTTTCTCACTGTTGTCTAAGATGAATTTTGCTTGACTTTTTGCTAATCAGCCTTTGCAGATTCTCTGGTATGAGTCCTCTTATACCCCATAGATTTAGTTGATTGAGGAATTCTACCAGCTTTAGGAAACAAATAGCTTTTACCGTCTGAACAGAAATAGATTGATTCTGTCTGTTCGAAAACAGAGTAATCTGAAGTTTTATGCTTTAGGCACTCAGCTATATCTGCTGTCTGATGAGACCACATGAATCCTTTATAGATAATGAAAAGCCCAATAATGCTTTTTCGATTGTAGTGCAAGGCTGCAGAGATATAAATAACTCCAGTTGTGTGAGTTTGGAACTGGGACAGCCTGATAATGGAGCCTTTTAATCTGTTTTGGTTTAATCTGCATCATAGTTCACTTGATCCTGAAACAGAGAAGCCCAGTCGCTGAGGACTTTCTGAGGGTACGTTCTGGTGACCATGATTGTTTTAACTTTGTGTCATCCCGCTGCAGCTTGGCAACTTCTCTCTTTGCCACGGTGGAAGACACACATGATCAGGACGGGTGAAAGAATCCTCAAGGTTCAGCATGTGCGTTGGGACTCGAAGCGTCAATCCAGCTTGAGGGAGATGTTGTTCACATGATGAAAAGGGAGCTGGGAGGGTTGAGGGAGCCCAAAAGATAGGAGAGGACAAATTCAAGGACAAGAAGGAATAAACTGGAGTAAAAGCTCTGTTTCTATGCTGATCACATCCATGCAGATGGCATATTTGCACTTTTTCGCTCGCTGAATGTGAACGTCACTGTCCGTCACTTTGGACAAGCTGTTGCTTACCAGAGACACAGCATGGTAACAGATCTGCAGCATTTCATGCATTATTGAAGAAATTTTCAAACAGACTTAGTCCTGCTTTGATAAAATGTACAAATAGTACAGAGTTTTAAATAGTACTGATTAAATGTGGAAGTGGAAATGTTTAAAGAATGTTACCCTTAAGGATCTGTCATTCACTGGTGAAAGCAGAAGCATGCACTGCAAAAATCAAATACAAATTACCTCAGGTTTTTAGACCCACACGACAGAAACCAGGCTCCAAGAAATCAAACAGCTACTCATCAACAAGCTCTTCCTTATCAAGTTATCTCACCCTCCTGTGGTATCATGTTGGAGCCCCTTAAGTCACTGTTTCACCACTGTGAGCTAAGCCAACAGCCTGATCTGGTTTGAAAGGAATCTGTGAAGTGATTGTTTGTTTTTGGTGGCTCCTATAGGTTTGTAATAATGTCAGAAATCCGGAGGGGTTATGTCAAAGCAGGTGTTGTGCCAAGGTACTTGTCCCAATCAGAATATGCTTCCCCTGCGTCGGGATCATGCACGGAGGAGGAGCTAATCCATTTGACTCTGCTTCAATTGCAACCAACAAGACATTGGACTAGTGATGTTTTATCTATGTGAAAAGATGAAAACAAAGTCTTTTTACTTCATTGTTCAGTTAGTGGGTTACAACTGAAAACACATTTATCGTTCTAACATGGTGCACATTCAAAACATTGTGAGCATTTATAATAATAATCTTAAGAGACCAATAACATCTGTGTAAACGCGATTCAAAAAATAAATTCCACTCAATGTAAGTCGATCTCTGCAAGTAAATGGCTCTGTGTTTGTTTCAAGATCTCCTCTAAAAATACTATTTGCTCTCAAAATGTAAAGATATCTTTCAGTTAGAAGACTGATTTAACCCAAATATGGCAGGGTTAAAAAAATGTTGTGCTTAACTCTAAATCTGTGCACCTTTGATCATCCAAACTAGACACACAATCTTGCATTGCCTGATAAAATATGCTCCCCTGTAAATTGACTTGATAAAGAGTTATCACCTCCAACATATCAGGAGTAATTAGTCTATTATAAGAACTGTTTGTAAGCTTGCGATGGACTGGCGACCTGTCCAGGGTGTACGCCGCCTCTCGTGCGATGATTGCTAGAGATTGGCAGCGGTCCCCCTCGTAACATTTGCATAGGATAGATGGTAGAGATGATGGATGGATGTTTGTCAGCTAAAAATCAAGAATGTGAGACACTGTCTTTGATTTGGACAGGAAGAACAAATTCCGGCAGGCTCCCCCTGATAGAATGTGTTCCCCCCGCTGTAACTTTACTGTATGAGGGTTTATCATATCCAAAATTTCAGGACTAGTCTTCATAAGATGTGTTTGTGAACAAAGATTTTACAACATTGGATACTGTGCCTTTTTTTGTCTTTTGATTTTGAAAGGTGTAACAAATTGTGGCAGGGTCAGCACGACAGAATGTGCCCCCCCACCGAAATAAGGGAAAGCTTTGGTTCAAACGCTTTGTAAGACTGGGTCAAAAGGACTTAAAAAGACATAGATCAAGAGCAGTAACTAATCATACACTTAAGGATGTATGAATTAAAATACTAGATGGGTGCAGTTAATTGGGCATACTGACTAGAATAAAATAAAAAACCCGATGTTAGAACAGAGACTGTTTATTCAAGAGAAAATTGCGTAAGCAGATTGTGACGGATGATCGAAGGTGTAAATATGCGGCACAGACATAGAGTTAAGCACCAAATTATTATACCCTGCTATATTTATGTTTAAATTAATCTTCTGACTGCCAGTTATCTTAACATTTTGAAGATACCCAGCTAGAGTCCTTTCTTCAACCGGATAGTGAATCCATGCATACAGTTCGAGATTATGGTAATGGCAAGGATGACTTCCAGCTTAAAAAATTTTACTTCAGCCATCAAAGAACATTTTCAAAATACCTGCAAAAAATAGTCAGCAGAAATGTGTTTGAATGCTTTAACATCAATAAAACCTTTCCAATTGAATAAACGTGTTTTTTTCTGTTGTAACCCACTAACTGAACAATGAAGTAAAAAGACTTGGTTTTCACTTTTTCACAAAAATAAAACATCACTAGTGTAATATTCCTTACTTCTGTCATACCATGTCTGGTCCTGTCTTCTCATCAGTTTGATCAAGCTCACCTGTGCAATGCCTGATTTTCCCCCCACTCCACCTGTTTCCCTCACTATTAAACACCCTCATGCCCCTGCTTTTTTGCCACATTTTCAAATGCTTATTGCCAGTAGTTTACCGCCTTCTTGTCCTGATCGGCTACTCTAGTGCTGAACGTTTTTTCATATCCCTGGATTTTTGCCTTTATGTCTAGTCCCTGACGAATTCCTGTCGCCTATCTGACTTCTGCCTGACTTCTAGACGCCGAACCTCGCCACTGATTCTGGCCTCTGGTGATGGGTAGAAGAGGCCTCCTGAAACATTACAGCACATTGCCCAAACTGCATTAATACTGTGTTGACACTGGGCTGGTCTACTGACACCTGCTGGCTTTTAACATCATTGCAAGCAATCTAATTGGGAGACCCAACTGACATACTGATTCAATGGCCTAGTATATACAATAAAAGTATTTAAGTAATTGCATTCCATTTTTTACACTGCATTATTTAATATCTTAATCAAAGTTTAAAATATCTTTGATATCTTTAAAATACTGCTGAGATATGCACCAGCTCCTTCGCAACCCTGCATAGGATGGACGGGTACAGATATTGGATGGATGGACACAATAAGACAAATAACGTGAATGTGTCACAACTTGTGAAAAAGTGAAACTGTTGTGAAGGTAATGTTGCTTATGGACTTGTCTCTGAGGCAGGCTTTTATTTAAAAAGAAATAGTTTTATTAAAAAATTGTTTCTCCAAGCTCTTTGCATTGAGGCAATTATACTTTTTACTACTGCTCACTCTCAGTAATGCTGAGAGGTTGGCAGTCCTTAAGAAGAAATATGTGTGAAAGTTCAGTTGAACAAATTTGACAGTTAACCGGCAGAAAATAGTAGGAATAATTTAAGAGTCATTTTGAAATGGACTGAAATTCTGATAGATCAAACAAAAACTGAGAGGAACAGAATGAAACAAGGAAATAAAAACATAAGATCAAAATGATCCAGTCATGTTTGCCGGATTAAGGACCCAAAGGCAGCAAAAAATAAAACTTAAATGATTTATTTGTAACAAAAACAAGGAGTAAAAACTTACAGAAGTAGGAGAACCAAAAATGCAGAGATCAACAGTGAAGGCAGGAACCAGAGAGGGAAGAATGACGACGGACCAGCGAGTAGTGACTGAATGAAAGCAGAATATATACTGGGGAGGAAATGAGGAACAGTCACCCTAATGGTGCATTTCAGCTAGTTCAACATTTTGTTGGTTGTGATTGAGGCAGAGTGAAATGGATCAGCCATTCCTTCTCTGTGCGCTCTCTGTATGCAGGGGAAACAAATTCTGACGAGGATAACTAGCTTGGCACGACAAGTTTGTAAATTAGGGATGTAACGATATTGACGATATCGCGCTATTGCGGTGGTAAACGTGTCTCGATATCGTTGTGGTTGGGTTACGATATTAAAAGGACAGGTTTCCGTCAAAAAGCAAGAGGATTAAACACAGTTCCGCGGAACAAATCATTGTTAACTACATTGACCATGATCCTTTGCGCTGCATCTTCACAACAACTATTAAGCCAATAGGATTGCACGCCGCATGCTGTCCACACAAGCTCACAACAAGCCATCATGGCCGACAGCGATGCTTGTAAGGATGAAAACAACCCCGAAATTGAGATTGTGCCAGCCCCTGCTGCTTTTAAATCAGATATCTGGAAACATTTTGGTTTCGCTGTGTCAAAAAACGCTAAAGGAGAGAAGGTGATAGACAGACAATGGACTATGTGCAAGCACTGCCACAGTAAACTGCGATACAACACAGGAAACACAACCAACATGCAAAGTCATCTGACGACCCATCATCCCGAAAAGTTTACAGATTCTCTCACAAAGAAAGTCCCGTCTGGTCAAAAAACCCTGAAGGAGGCATTTTCAACAACTATGCCACACAACAGCGCAAGGTAGGGTTGTGCCTACATCGTCCATCGTGATGGCTGACCGACATCACGATGGAGAGCCACCATCGTGATGTCACGCCCCCCACCCTGTCAGACACACACTAATACTATAGTCTCTTCTATAGTCAGGAGGAGGAGCGCAGCAATGCAGCTGCTTTGTTACAGGTGCCCAAAAACTTGTTAGGCTGCACATAAAAGGAGCTGAGGCGGGACAGCAAAACCCACTGGCCGGAACACCACGAGCGATGACTGGCGCACTGTATGTCTCTGGCAAAACTGCGAGAGGCAGACAGGCCGTGCTGCCTCGCCTGTGAGTACCGTTTCACCTCTGTTTTGAGAAGCGAGCGAGGATTGCCGCACACGTCGATTATCTGCCTCGCGCTACCTGTCTGCCGCTCGCAGTTTTGCGGGAGACGTGTGCGCGTCATCGCTTGTACTCACGGCCTGTGAGTACCGTTTCACCTCTGCAGCATCAACTTGCTCTATGCGCACTAAGGGTGCGCGGATATTGGTGCCTGCCGTTTTCCGGTTATTTTTGGCTGAAGGGAGGCGTAACACACTGAGGGCGGAGACGTGAGAGCGTCAAAGGAGATCAGCTGTTCACCTGTCAGCCGACACACGGGAGGAGCGCGTCGTGGAGCTGCTCAGTGGGAAGAAGTTATTGTAAGGCTGTTACCTGGGAGAACAACCTGGAGAAGTAGGTGGATCCTGATACAAAGACCGCCTTGCTTATGAGTGACTGTAAACATCATCAACTGCTAATTTGGGGGACATTGCCCAACCCTAGCGCAAGGGCTCAAGAAATCACTAGGTACATCGCCGAATACATAGCTTGTGATTTACTTCCCTTTTCTGCAGTAGATGGCAAAGGATTTAAAAGGTTAGTGGCCAAGCTTGAGCCGAAGTATCACATGCCGTTGCGAGCTCATTTTAGTCAAACTGTGTTCCCTGCTCTTTACCGTGAGACAAAAGAACGTGCCATGTTGAAGCTTAAACAGTCTGAGTGCATTGCTATTACCACTGATGGGTGGACTTCCAGAGCGACTCACAGTTACATCACTGTTACGGCACATGTTTTGACGAGTGAATGGGAAATGCAGAGTTACTTTTTACAAACTAGACAGCTTAGCGAATCACACAATGGTGTAAACATAGCCGAAGTCCTTAAATCTGCAGTCAAGGAGTGGGGGCTGGACAAGATTGGAACAAGGATCGCTGTTGTTACTGACAATGCAAGCAACATGCGAGTAGCAGTAACTGAAGCCGAACTGTCCACTCACATACGGTGCTTCGCGCGCACACTAAACCTGGCCTCCCAAGCAGGTTTAAAGGTCAACACAGTGAGCCGTCTCCTCGGTAGAGTCAGACGTGTAGCAAGTTTTTTTCACTGCAGTTCTACAGCCACAGCCGTGCAGACCACCAAACAAAACCTACTCAATCTCCCTGTACATAAACTCATTATTGATGTAGTGACAAGATGGAATAGCTCTCTGGACATGGTGGAGCGCAACCTTGAACAAAAACAAGCTGTTGCTGCAGCCCTACTGAGTGATGAACTGAGTCACAAGTCACATGAAATTGACACTTTGGACACATCTGACATTGCAAATGCAGAGAATCTTGCGAAGATTCTTTTACCAATGTTGGGGGTCCATTTCTCATAAGATGAACTGAACAGACTTTTGGATGGCTTGGAGCTATTTCAAAGATGGACTGAGCAGACCAATTTTCCCAGCAATCCTAGCGGTGACCCCCAACACACTCCTATTGGTCCGTGACCACCCATGATGACATCACAGCCAAAGGGGGCTATAAAGAGTAGTCACACCCATTTTCAAACTGTTCTCAAGCCAGAAGTTCTTGGATGAACTACTCCTGAACAGAGGACACCTCACCGGTGAAGATTCTCTTTTGTTCTGACCCGCTGTACCAGGGAAGAACTCATTTCAAAGCTTCGAAGTGCTCATTCGGTTTGTGTATCTCGTCTGAGCTATATCAGAACTGTTCCAAGACAGTTCGTTAGACGTCGACCTACAGGCCATCCAGGCTGCCTTTGGGCCACACGGTCCTTAAATCCTGTACAGTTTTTTTTTATAACTCTTCCTTTTCTTGCTCAACTACGGACACAATTCGCTCTCCTCCTAGTGGACTGGACCTCCTTCAAGGCAAAGTAGGACTGAACCGGTTCATTTATACTAATATTGTGTCTGGGCGGAGATAAATAGAGAAAATAGAGTTTTAACGAGTTAGATCTCGTTCATTGTTGGGTTAAAGTGTTTTTTTTAAGCGCTGTACCTGTTTGCTAATTTTTACGTCGCCGCACGCATAAGTTTGAGCTGTAATTGCTGTGTTTGAAACTGTTTGCTTTATCCTGAGCAGATCACACCTTTCTTTCTTTTTCCTTCCTCTCTTTTCCCCTCTCTCTCTCTCTCTCTCTCGCTCCCTGATCACAGTCGGCAGAGTCGGGCTCGGTCCGGCCTGCGTTAGCTGGTCTTAGCTGAAAAGGTTAACCCCACTGTTCTTTACCCTGTTGCTAAACCAGAGGCCTTCCACATGGACACTTCCCCCATGTGCTCTTTTAGCCAAAGCTAGTTTTATGACTCTTTCTTAGACTCCATGTGCTGATCTCCATCTTGGCACAGAGCAAAGATTTATGACTTTTGTCCCACAGGCTATCTGTGACTTGGGTCCCCTGGAGTGAGGGCCACCCCCTCCTTTTCTGACCCGAACCTCAGCTGTCTCACTGATTCATTTCATGTTAATTGTGTTTAATGTTCACCTATTATTGTTGTCTAAGATCTGTAGTAATTTTTGCATGCTTTAGAATAGATGGGATTTTCTATTTTCTAAATAAAGTCCCCTTAACTTAAAGAGAAGTTGTCTGGGATTACTTGGAGTGATGCGTACAATTAATGTCCACAGCGTAAGAACTTATTCCTTTATTTGTTTAATTATCTCAGCCTTATCAGGCTGGTAATCATAAACATAAACTGAGACTGAACAATTTGGCTATTGTATTCCTGGAATCCACCAGGATGGTGCCCCTAAACTTGGTAATTTTTACATAAAATTATTAATCTTATTAATAATTGCTCTTAGCAATTATTCATAATTATTTATAGCCAAATCCTACCTATCTGCGGCAAAACACCAATAAAAAAGGCCACAACTGTTCTCTGTGATGAGTCGCAACCAACAATATCTCTCACTTCACCACTAAAAGAAATGATTCAATACAGCATGGCCACAGATAATCACGACTCAAATGCCATTGCTCAGATGAAGGCAGCCATTCTGAAGGATCTTTCTGACAGATACCAAGGAGAGGATGAAAAGTTCATGCAGGAGAGCAGTGCTTTGGATCCATGCTTTCGAACCTTGCAACATCTAGGCAGTGGAGAGAAAGAGGACGTCTTTGAAAAAATAAAGTTCAAAGCATCACAGATGCAATCACAGGTAACAAATGTTAACGCTCTGCCATAGAGAAAATTGAGAGGAATACAATAAAATGTAACAAAATGCTAATATAATGTCTTTTTATCATTTAAGAACCAGGACCAAGATGTGCTGCCCAGGAGCCCACATACACCAGATCTGGACGACGACAACAGCGTGAGGTTTGTGCCTCCTCTTAAGAAGCATGCCCTTGAGGACCTCCTTTTTTCTTCTTTTAGCAGTAATCCAGTCACAGGTGGAATTCAGGTGGAATACTGCAAAGAAGCATTGGTTTCTCTGTCTGCTTGCCCTCTTAAGTGGTGGACAGACAACGCAGAGCGGTATCCTATTCTGTCTTCATTAGCAAATACCTCCCTGTGTATACCCGCCACCTCGGTGCCCAGTGAAAGGGTATTTTCAACAGCAGGGGATATTGTAAATGCCCAGAGGTCTTTTCTTCTCCCTTGCAATGTAGATCTTTTGATCTTTCTAAAGAAAAACTTGAACATTAGCTAAAGGATAGGTCAGTGTTTTTTTTAAAGGCCTTTTGACTGACTATTTAATTTAAGTTTTTGCCTAGATACCAGTTTTAAAAGGCTGCTTTTATTTGCCTTGCACATTTAAACCTGACTTAACTTGATCTTTGTTTGTTTGATCTTTGGAATTCCTTATTGTTTACAATTGTTCTAGTTGCTTCTTAACTTGAACATTGCACAGAAGAATCAGTTATGCAACCAAATATTGTTGCTGAGTACAACTTGCACTTTAAAAGCACTATGTGATCAGCATTTTATGTTGTCATGATCCATAAATACAACACTAAATTGCCTGGTGACTGACAAAAGCAGAATAAATGTCAGTATTTTTTTGCTATTATCATCACAAACACTATCGTGAGCTATTTAACAATACTGTGAGCTTTTCCACAATATCGCAATAAATATCGTACCGTGAGGTCAATATCGAAATTGTATTGTATCGTGAGATTTTGATATCGTTACATCCCTATTGGAAACTGTATGCATGAAATATGACTGACAGGATTTCCAATCTACAAAACGCTCACCTGTACACACAGCTGAGACCAACAAAATCCTCTTTCAAATGGTTGCAGAAGCTCAATGTGGGCAAAGTTTCAATGTAAACCTTGCAACGATGAAAGCAGCACAAACATGACTAGAATCAGACAGATGGCAACACAGCTATCAAATTTTTTGTCAGTTTACATTATCCCTTTTTGGTCAAGAGCACACGAGCCTGGTTTCCTCCTGAAAAGATCTGGAATAAAGATTCATCAGACAACATTCCCACTAGTCTATATCAGTTGCCTCATAATCCAGAAAATTTAGAAAATGTAAATATGTGTAAGAAATGTATAAAATTGTCATGTTTTGAGGTTATAAGGAGGACCCAAATGCAGCGAAGTACAAAATAAGGAGGATTTAATGAAAACAAGGAACATGAACTTACAGAACTCAGGCAGGTATATAATGCAGTAAACGGGGAAACAGGAACCAGACGGGCAACAAGGAAAGCAGGGACCAGGCGTGGAAGAAAGACGGCAGGGAAGCGAGGGACCAAACAGGAAAGAATGACGACGAACCAGCGAGTTGTGACTGAATGAGAACCGAATTTATACTGAGGAGGAGAGTGAAGAGTGGAGCAGAGAAGGAGCAGGACTAATTAAGGGAAGCGGTTGCAGCTGACGGGGAGTGAGCAGGTGGAAGTGATTAGCAGCTGGGATGGAAGGTAGAATGGCTAGGAGACAGAAGACTCTAAAGAAACTAGAAAGGGTTCTTAAGAAACTATCTAAGGGAAACGTAAGGACACACTGGAGAACAGAAGGAGGAATTAAATAAAGAGATAAAAGGAAACACAAATGGGAAGGTGGACATGGACAAAGGTGAAAAACATCTACAGAACCCAGGGAGTGCCAGAATACAAAAATATAATTACACTGAAGGAAAACTACTAACTTAAGACACAAACAGGAGGAGCAAAACAAGAGGGCACCTTGGGGTAAAAAGGGGAAGAAAACCAAGTGGAAGAAAAAACTCAAACTTGCCACACAAAAATCCAAAGACCATGACAAACATTTGTTTTTATTTTATTTTTTTATTTTTTTATGTGTCCTGTCGGGCAGTGTGGCACTGATGTCTGGACACCAAGTAGAAGCCCAACAGATTTACTTTCACAAGTGGAGCATTAGAGCTTTTGCTATAGTACTCCACTTGATATATGTGAAATATATGTGAACTGAGAACTACACAACCACAACACAAATA